>WBMY01014889.1:22308-62006 GCA_013397315.1 Donacobius atricapilla | reverse complement strand
TATCTTACACACTTCAGAGAGGAGATATGCTGGTTTTATTATTAATATTAATTGTAGTGGTATTATGTCAGCAGGACTGTGGCTTGCAGGACTGCCAACAGAGGAAACCGAGCAAGGTCAGGCTACTTCCAACATCTCGAATTATTTCAGATGATGTTGGGCTGCCTGAGGAGTACCTGAGCAGAGCTGGAACTGCTGCCGTGGCATTTCTGACCAAAGCAAAGTGGCAGGAGCAGCAGAGCTTACCTTGGGAGCCCCCGGCAGGGCTGGCAGTTCTGAGTCCTGCATGGATCAGTCCCTGGATTTCGCTGCAGTTCAGCCCTCTCTCGGTCCAGAGGGAGATTCCTGCCTCTCTCTCGGCGGGTTTGGAGGGCAGGACAGCAATAAAACAGGGGAGAATCTCACAGCCTTTAACCCCGGCACAAAGGGTGAACGCCAGGAAGGAGCACAAAAAAGTCTGAGCCTGTCTGCTGTCCTGCCCTGACCCTGCAGGGAAGGTGAAACCCCTCCCCAGGCTCTGCTGAGCCCCTGAGGCTCCGGGATTTCCCTGGAGCCACCTGTGATGGCACAGAGACCTTTAATCCCGGCCCGAGGGCAGGACAGGAGCCCCAGGGTGACTCGGGGAGCAGGGACAGGCTGTGACACCGCTGCTGCTCCTAAAGAGGAACAATAACCAGCAAAACAGAGCCTTCAGAGGGCATTTTAGTGTGAGGGGCACCTCAGTTAATGAGATGATGATTGACGAAGNTCTCACTGCCCAGGGTTCCAACAATGAAGGAGTCTCGGAGGAACTCGAAATTAAAGAAACTTGACTTGTGACTGATGCAGTGGGGTTTCCCTCCACGCTTCTGCTAAAGGAGACTCTGTTTTTTTACAGAAATCCCAGAACTTGTCACGCCTGTTTGCCCTTTGCCAAAGCAGAAGGGAAACTTGGGCAGGGTTTTTGGTTTCGCCCCAGGCAGAGCTTTCCCCAGCTCTGTCTTATCTGGAGCTTCCTGGTAAGTCAAAGCCCAAGAAATTACTTTCCTAGAGTTCCTGTCTAGTAGGTGGGAGGTCAGAGTGAGAAAAGGTTAATGGAAGATGTGGTTTCCACCATCGGTTGATGGGGAATGATCTATTAAAACTGGGAGCTTAAGGAGAATGGGGAGAGTGGGGAATAAAGTGATTAAATGAAGAGAGAGGGAAGAGAGAGAGCTGGATTTAATGCAATATCTGATCAGAAAGAAAATAATATCAATAATCCAGGAAATCTGCAGAAGCTACAGGAGATCAGGGATAATTCTATGTTTTGGCTTTCTTGTCTTTGAGCCTAGGGAGAAGGAAGCAATGTCAATGTCAAACCAGGGAGGGATAAATGATCCTGGGATTTTCCTGCAGCCAAATTTCTGGCACAGAACCTTGAAAAAAGAATTGAATCTACAAAAAAGATAAGGAAGGTGCTCAAAAATAGCACAGAGAGAGAGGGAGAGGGGAAATGAATCCATTGCCAGAGCCAGGGGCATGTCCACATCAGGTAGATGAGGATGTGAACCATTTTAGGACCACAGTGGTCTGGGAGAGAAATCAGCCCCTGCCTTGTGCTCCTCAATTGTCCCTCTGTTCGTGTAAAGAACCACAGGTAACTCAGTCAGGAAACTGAAAGAAGAAAGAAAAGCAAGGAGGACCTCCTGTGCTGTTCAAATTACACTTCAGAAAGCCTTAAACAAATTCCAGACTTATTATACCGAAAGCTCTTCAGACTCTGACCTCATTCCTTGCCACTCCTGGTGTCTGGCTGCTTGGATTTTCAACCTTCTTCCTGGAACAGAAACAGAATTGAGCTGTTTGATAGTGGCCCGACAGGAAAAGCAAAACAATTCTTAGAGAAAACCCAAATTGGTCTGGTCAGCTGCAAACCCTCCCACTGCAAACTTTGCTGTGGTGGCTCTGCTGGTGTTTTGAGATGATCTGGACCCTCATGTGCCAGCCGGGGCCTCTTGGAGGTGGATGGAAAATTATTAAGGTGTGTAAAGAGGCACCTGCAATTCAGATAGACGTTTGGGTCCCAATTTCCAGTCCTGTCCTGTCCCCAGCTCCTCTCCTGGAGCCCCTTTAGGCCCTGGAAGGTGCCACACCTAAAGGTGCAGGTGCAGAGGGTTAAGGAAATTATGTCAGCCTGGGAAAAGATTGGAGTTTTAATGGATGATTTTTAAGGTCCCTTCCAGCCCAGCCCAGCATGGGATTCTGTGGTTTCATGAGGCTCAGGTGACACAGTTTGTGCCTGTGAAAGGGAGAAGTCACAAAGAGGGCCGGAAGGAAAAAAAGCAGCTCCTCCCTCCCTGGGTTGTGTTGAATGCTCTGTGTTCTGAGCTAGAGCAGGATTTGGGGTAAATTCAGAGCTGGGCCAGGCTTTCCTGAAGCCTTTGGGCTTTCTGTGTGTGTGCATTTCACCATGTTGTGAGGCTTAAGGTAAAAAAAAAAAAAAAAGAAAAAAAAAAGGGTTTAGTGATTCACTTACAGTAAATCTGTGATGAAATCGAGTCTCCCGGAGGCAGAGGAAGTGCAGTCAGGCAGTGCCTGATCAGAGCAAACAGAGATCTACTTATGTGGAGAGATAAACACCCCAATCTGGCAAGAGTGAACTTGTCTGCCTGGTCAGCTTTTCTAAGAAAAGGCTTGTCTTGGTCTGTGAAATCCATCCTTAATTTTGGGTGTCCGGGCATGACACTGAGAGCGGCAAACAGCTGTAGGAACACAAAGATTACAGTGGCCAAAGGAAGTCAGTTCCTCAAATAGTGACATTTAGGGAGAATCCCAGACTGGTTTGGGTTGGGAGGGACCTCAAAGCCCACCCAGTGCCAGCCCTGCCATGGCAGGGACACCTTCCCCTGTCCCAGGCTGCTCCCAGCCCCAGTGTCCAGCCTGGCACTGCCAGGGATCCAGGGGCAGCCACAGCTGCTCTGGGCACCCTGTGCCAGGGCCTCAACACCCTGCCAGGGAACAATTCCTGCCCAAGATCCCAGCCAGCCCTGCCCTCCTGCAATTTAAGGCCACTGCGCCCTGTCCTATCACTTTCTGCCCATATAAAAGTCTCTCTCCCTCCTTTTTTAGCCCCTTCAGGCCCCGGCAGGGGCTCTGAGCTCTCCCTGGAGCTTCTCCTCTCCCGGGGAGCACCCCCAGCTCTCCCAGCCTGGCTCCAGGGGGGCTCCAGGGGCTCCTCTGGATGAGGATCCCTCGTGGATCAGGTTTTGGTGGGGGAGTTTTCCAGGCAATGTGGAGGAAATGAAAACATGAATTTCAGGAACACACCCTAAGGCACTTTCTGTGCCTGAACACTGGTTCTGGTAACAGCAAGCTCAGTCCCAGAGTCACCCAGCAGCACCCCAAACCCTGACCCCAAGGGCCACATCCAGACACCTCTGGGACACTCCCGGAGACAGGGGCTCCACCAGATTCATTCCAGTGCCTGGCCACTCTGTGAGGGAAAAAATTGTGTCCAATCTCTGATCTGAAATCAGGATTTTTAATTAGAGGCTTTTTAATTGGAGTAATTTACTATATTTACATCTAAGTTAAGTTATATTTTAGTATTCTGTCAAGATTAATTTCTGTATGGTTTAGTGTAAGTATAACTTAAGCCTTGCAGAGGTAAATTAGGTTATTCTAAGTTCTGTTAAGTTTGGGCCCTGTTAACTTTAGGTTACTTTTAAGTTTTATAAATTTTACATGGTATTAAGCCTACATCCTATTAATTTAAGCTTTTATTACATGTAAGTTTTATTAAGTTCATTTAACTTAGAAATGCTTTCATATAATTTAAAATTCTTCCTGCCAGAATTTACTCATGTTGAGTTTAAGTATTGTTTGATTTTCAGATTACCCTAAGTTTTGTTAAGATATGCTTATCTAACTTGCAAAGTTTAGTTACTTTTTCTTAGAACTAAGATAGCTTCGACTGAAAGAGCTGTGATAAAACATGGTAAACACCTGCTTGTCACCTCTCCCCCACAAGAAAATGTGGGATGAGGGAGAGGTGGGCACAGCAGTGAAGGGAAGGAGCTTCGAGGAAGCCACCAAGAGCCTTGAGAAAAACCCCAACACCCAAAAAAGGGCATTTTGCCGGGAAAGAGTGAAGAGAGATTTACTGTGACTCAGTGAAGGAACTCAGCAGAAGTGAGGGGAGGGGAACACTCCTGCTTTTATAAACAAGTCCAGACATAGTGAGGGAGGCAGGCAGGGGAAGGAAGAGATTTTCCAGGGAAAGGAAGAGATTTTCCAGGGGAAAGAAAGAGCTCCAGGGATGCATTGGAATCACTTTTCCAGTGAAGTGCCTTTTTGGGCATCCTTCCCCCAGGCAGGGGAAGGACGAGATTTTCCATGGGAAAGAAGAGATTTTCTGGGGGAAAGAAGAGATTTTTCAGGGGAAGGAAGAGATTTTCCAGTGGGAGGAAGAGATTTTCTAGGGAAAAGAAGAGATTTTCCAAGGGAAGGGAGAGATTTTTCAGGGGAAGGAAGAGATTTTCCAGTGGGAGGAAGAGATTTTCTAGGGAAAAGAAGAGATTTTCCAAGGGAAGGGAGAGATTTTCCAGTGGAAAGATGAGAGCTCCAGGGATGCAGCGGAATCACTTTTTCGGGCACTTTAATGGATCTGATTTTTACTTTGCTCTTACCAGGTCAGCAGATGGAGCTCAAAGCCTCAGGTATCAACACAGGTGTAGCAGGAATTCCCTCACCTTTCCCAAAAACACCTGGATGCAAATGAATCCAGCCCTGAAGGAAAGGGAAATAAAGCTAAGAGCCAAGCGGAGCTGCCACTGACACCTTTGTGTTGGGAAAATGCTTTGCTTCTGCTGACTCAGGGAAAAGGAATCACCAAGGCAACAGGGCTGGATCTGCTACTGAGGATGGGATTTCTGGGATTTCTCCCAGGAACTGCTGGAAAGAGAAAACTAGTTACAATAACAATAGAATTGATTTAAAAATACAGGGTTTTCCAAGTGTCTCCATGAAAAATTCATGGTCCAGCCCAAGTTTCTTTGGTTCTCTGCCACACTAACCACATCATATGTTGCTTTCATTGAGGTCTAATTACCAATTACAAGAATTTTGCACTTCCTGTGGTGCTGGGATGGTTCAGCATCACTGAAAACACTGCCACAGGCTCTGCCTCTCTCGCTCTTAAATAAGGATTTCCTGGTATTCCAGTTGCTTCCTGTGCAAAGGAAAGAAGAAAAACAAAAGCCAACAGCTGCTCTCCAGTGATTTCCAGATCTTTTGGATTCAAAAATCAAACCACAAACTTTTCAGGTTTGCCAAAACTTTTTTTCCAAGGAGCCAAATTTACTAATTTGTCCTGGCTGCCCACGGTGTCATGTGGGGTTTCAGGGGAATGTTAATTATGGTATAATGACATCTTTAACAGCTGAATGGTTTTTTTTAATGGGAAAACAAGACAGGAATTATCACCTGTGATGAAAAGTAGACTTTCCTAAGGCCACCACTCCTCTCAGGTAAGTCTTACTGGAAAGAATTGGAGGTGATTTTGCTTAAATTCCTAGAAATTTATTTTGAATAGTCCATGATCAGTCACTGCAACAAGTCTCACACACTTGGTTGAGTTACAGGAAAAAAATCTGCTTGACTCATCATCTTTTTGGGCTTTGTTTAGCACTTGAGCCCCCACTTAATTACTTTGATCCTCTCACATGCATCAACACCTTTTTTGCATTAACTGTTGAAAAAGGGAGCTTCCACACTGAGTTGTGATTCTGATGGAAAGTTTGGCACCTTGACAGTTGGACACTTGAGCTGCCCCAGCTCTGTGATCTCAGTGTTTTCTTCAAGTAATTATTTTGTTCTCAGTTACCTGTGCTGCCCTGTGAGATCACAGCCATTCTGGAGGGGCTCCTGTGTGCAGTTTCCCCTGCACCGCTTATTGCCAGGCAAATTGGAGCTGGAAGATTTGGAATTTCATCTGTTTTTGTTGTTGTTGTTGTGTCTCCAAATTGAATAAATGTTGCCAAGGTTCTGGTTTTCCCCTAACTGTTGACACAGCTCACCTTTTCCCGTGGTGAATCCTGTGCCACAATTCCTTGTCTGTGTCCTGCTGTCCCACTCTGGTGCAGGCCGAGCCCTCTGGGGTTTATCTCAGTGACCCTTTGACCCCAGCAGTGTCTCTGCCCCTTGCAGTGACTCGTCACAACCACCTCAAGGACTTCATGCTGGTGGTGTCCATCGTCATCGGCGTGGGCGGCTGCTGGTTCGCCTACATCCAGAACCGCTACTCCAAGGAGCACATGAAGAAGATGATGAAGGACCTGGAGGGTCTCCACAGGGCTGAGCAGTCTCTCCATGACCTACAGGAGAGGTAGGTTTCCATTGCCCCTCCCGCTGGCGCCCTCAGTTCTCCCTGCGCGGTCCTTATTGCTCTAGATTTCAGGAAATGCTTGGCTTTAGCTGTGCTGTCGTGGTGCCTCACACCAGAGTCAGCCCCTTCCTCAGGACCTGGCCAAGCTGCCGGCAGCCTCTGGAGCTGCGATGGGGCCTGGCTGCTCCTGCAGGGACTCATGGGCCAGGCTGTGTGTAAAGATCTGTGTGTTCTCTCACAGTCACAGAACCAGGGAATGCTTTTGGTTCAAAGGGCCTTGGAGTTCATCTGGTCCCGCCTCCTGCCGTGCAATCCAGCTCATGTGGAATTTGTCATCCAAGGTTGTTTTACCTTTGGTTTTTGATGGGGAAAAAGCATGTTGGAACAGTGGGAGCAGAGCTCCCCACAAACCCCCCCAAACCCACACCGACTCACCGCCCCGAGCTCTCTGCTGCAATTTTATCTCTCATCTGGCATTCCCCATCATTAGATGGCTCTGAGCTAATAAAAACCTCTAATAATGGAGAAATAAAACCTAATCAATTCTAAATAAGTAAAATTAATAATATATAAAATAATACCTAACAATTCTAAATAAGTAAAACCTAAAAATATATAAAACAAAATTTAATAATATATAAAACAAAACCTAATCAATTCTAAATAAGTAAAATTAATAATATATAAAATAATACCTAACAATTCTAAATAAGTAAAACCTAAAAATATATAAAACAAAATTTAATAATATATAAAACAAAACCTAATCAATTCTAAATAAGTAAAATTAATAATATATAAAATAATACCTAACAATTCTAAATAAGTAAAACCTAAAAATATATAAAACAAAATTTAATAATATATAAAACAAAACCTAATCAATTCTAAATAAGTAAAATTAATAATATATAAAATAATACCTAACAATTCTAAATAAGTAAAACCTAAAAATATATAAAACAAAATTTAATAATATATAAAACAAAACCTAATCAATTCTAAATAAGTAAAACTTAATAATATATGAAACAATACCTAATCAATTCTAAAGAAGTAAAACCTAATAATAAATAAATCCCAATCGATTTTAAATAAGTAAAACCTAATAATATATAAAACAAAACCGAATCAATTCTAAATAAGCAAAACTTAATAATATATAAAACAAAACCTAATCAAATCTGAATAAGTAAAAATAATATATAAAACACCTACTCTTTTCTAAATAAACAAATTAAACCTAATAATAAATAAATAAAACCTAACCAATTACAAACAAATTCCTAATAATAAGTAAATAAACAAATCCCAATCAATTCTAAATCAATACATTTTAAAAACTAACAATAAATAAAACCTAATCAAGTCTAAATAAGTAAAACCTAATAATAAATAAAACCTAATCAATTCTAAGTGAAGCCTAATAATAAATAAACCCTAATAAATTATAAATAAATCAATCCCAATAATAAGTAAACAAGTCCTAACCAATTATAAAAAATAAACAAGTAAAACCTAATTATAAAAAACGAATCAATTTTAAAAAAAGAAGTAAGTCCTAGTAATAAATAAATAAATAAAGACTAATTAATTCTAAATAAAGAAGTCCTAGTAATAAATAAATAAAGACTAATCAATTATAAAAACATAAAACCCAATAATAAATAAAACTTAATTATAAACAAAACCTAAGAATAAATAAATAAAGCCTAGACAATGATAAATACATAAAACCCAATAATAAGTAAAACCTAATAAATGATAAATAAACAAAACCTATGAATAAATAAATAAAACCTAACCCATTATAAGTAAATCCTAATAATAATAAAAAAATAAACCCTAATCAAATATAAATAAGCAAAAAAGCAAACCCTTACAATAACAAAGCCCAGTCAGAGAATCCATTCCAAAGGCAGAACTCCTGGGAAGGTCCCAGCACGGGGCCAACCGTGGCAAATCATCCCCAGCTCTTGGATCCTTCAGCTCAGTCCCAGGACACCAAACTTCTGGAAACTTCTGCCCCACTGCCCTCCCCTGCCCTGCTGGAACCCCGGGCAGTGAGAATTCCAGCCTTTCTGTGCTGACAGCACTGACCCCCAAGCAAACACTGCACTGCACCTGAGCCCGTGGAGAAGCTTCCAAAATTGAGTGACAGCCCTGGGATTGTGGCTGTGCAGTTTGAATAGAAGGGTGTGATAGCACAGGGTGCAAAACTTAGTTTAAGGGTTTAGAATACAGGAATAGATATATAAAGCAAGATGGAGGATTTAGGGCTGAGGCCAGTCCTTCTTTTTCACCTTCCTCTCCATGGCTCTGGGTGGTAATTTGTAATTGGGTAGAAAAGTCCCCATTGCGGGCCATGGGTGTTTTGTAATTGGGTTAAAAGTGAAAACAATTTAGGTGTCATTTCTTAATTGGACAGTTTATCCTTAAAGGGCCTCGTAGGGAGAGAAAAAGGCTCCATTTTTTACCTTATTAGCTAGAACTCACAGCTTGTGAGACTGTAACATAGATAACAACTAATAAACATCTGAGTCTGAACACAAAACACCGTCTCACTGTTTTAATCCCGACCCTGGCAGAAAAGAAGATAAAACATACCAGGGGCTGGTATTGAATTTATCCCACAAACCCAACATGGATGAAGCAGTTCTGGTTTCACAGACACCCAGCTGGAGGCATTTCCCTGTAATTTCAACATCCCCACGGGGAAATCCAACTTTACCCAGGGCACTTGACAGGATTCCATCACGAACAGCACAAATTCAGGGAACAGCATCACAGAATTCTGGAATCATTTGGGCTGGGAGAGACCTCCAAGCTCATCTTGTTGGGAATATCTTGAACAAGGAAAAGGAAACCACTCCAAGGGCCATGTTCCTCAGAAATGCCTTGGAGCTGAACAAATCCATTTAATTACAACTCCTTTATACTCTGAGATGAAGAGTTCTGAGAACTATAAAATTTTGGACAAATCCTTTTCCCAGTATTTCTGGATCTGTCTGAAAAATCAGAATGAGGCTGACTTGGGTATTTAGGAACTTAATTGTCCCGTTTAAAGATTTGATACTAAAATTATTATTTTTACATAATTATTATCATTATCTTTATCCTCATTATTATCATTCTGACTATTATTATTTTCATATTAGATATTTAAATACCCATTGAATCGAGGAGTTTTTCCATCTCACTGTTCTGGTTTTGCTGCTCTGGCCCCACTGAAAAGAGCTGGTACAAGATTTTCTATATGCACACTTAGAGCATAAAATACAATAATAATAATAACAATAAATATGCATTTATTAGCATCCATTTGGTTCTGCATTCCAGAGGAAAATGGGGTTGCCTGTGAATTATCCTGCCTCTTTCAGGAACATCCACTGGGTGCTTTCCTTAAGATCTGGCAGTGAAATCCTTCCCATGAATTAACTTTTGTCCAAATCATGCCATTAATTCAATTTCTACATCATTTAGATGGGATATTCCATTATATCCTTTGCATTGGGTTTTTCAGGAAGGACTGCTCCTCATGGGAACTTCCCAAGTATCCACAAAACACACCAAAAACACAAACAGAACCAAGAAAGGGATAAAAAGCAAATGTGCAAAATTTATTATGTTCTTCAATGAACACAGCAATAGGAAATTTATAAAATTAGGTAATATCTTCAAAATTAAAAAACAATAAAAAGGATATATAAACACCAAGAGTTCCTAGTTAGAACAAAAACCAGCAGCCCATGGGATGCTCAAACCCAGCTGACTCCAGAGCAGTTTCTTCATAAAAAAATAAGGTACTTAAAAAAAAATGACTCCAGAAGGGAGTCAGCATGGAAAACATGGAATATGGCAACTGAAATGTCACTGCAGCATATCCTGATCATTTGTCCAAAGAAAAGTCTGTTGGCAAAACAGGATTAAGCTGGGAAAGCTCTGAGTGCCAAGCTCAGTCCTCTGCTAAAGGCATTTCCTAAATTCCACTGCTAATTCCAGAATGAGTTTGGAGAGACCCCAAAGCTCATCCCAATCCACCCCTGCCATGGCAGGGACACATGGCAGGGACACCTTCCCCTGTCCCAGGCTGCTCCAAGCCCCAGTGTCCACCCTGGCCTGGGACATTCCAGGGATGGGCAGCGAGACATGGAACAAGCCCTGGGAGCATCACCAGCCACATCCGTGAGGAATCCATGAGGAATCCCACGAGGAATCGCATGAGGAATCCCGTGAGGAATCCCTCAAGGAATCCCCTGAGGAATCCCAGCCTCCTCACTGCTGCTCCTCCTGCTCCCTTGGCACCTTTAGCTCTGGACCTGCTGAGCCAAGCACAGTGCAGGGGCTGCCAGAGAAAGTGAAAATTCCACAGGATTGTGTCCAGCATGGATTTCCCTTGGCTCTGTAAACACTGTGGCAGGAACTCCACACAGAGGAGCAGCTCTGCTGGAGCAGGGAGGTTTCGTTCAGCTCATCAGCTTCAAGTAGAGAAGTGCCCAAAGCTGCTCCTGGTGCAGAGGGGCAGCCCTGGGTGGGGTGGGGACACGGGGGACATTCCCAGCCAGGGGTGAGGAGCTCCCCCCAGCAAGGGCAGCTCTGGGAACCCAAACCCGGCCATCCCAAAGGTCACAGCATCCCCCTCAGGATCCCAAAGGTCACAGTGCTCCCCTCAGGCTGGGACTTCCATCACGAAGAGCTTTGAAGTGTTAGTGAAGTTGACAATCCCATAAATGGGTTTTGTTTTCCCAAAGTTACATGATTTCCTTTTCCAGTGTTTCTTTGGATCCTTTGCTCCCGGAGGAGTTGTTGTCATTGGAATAATTCCCAGAGTCTCGACTGCTGTGTTTGGAATGTTTGTAGTCTGTAAAATCAATTTCATTTCCCTCTACTGTGATCATGGATTCAATCACACTGCAATTTTCCACTGGCTCCTCTACAGCTGACAGGTAAGGGCTGCTGAAGGGCTGTGCTCCAAATCCCTGAGGACAAAAGAAGAAAGGGGAAGAGATGAACATTCATAAATAATAATTATATACTGATTTAAATAATTAAATACTATTTCTGCTTAACACCACAGTCATATAAATGTATCAGATTCTTTACTGTGAAGGGGCTGAGGCCCTGGCTCAGGGTGCCCAGAGCAGCTGTGGCTGCCCCTGGATCCCTGGCAGTGCCCAAGGCCAGGTTGGACACTGGGGCTGGGAGCAGCCTGGGACAGGGGAAGGTGTCCCTGCCATGGCAGGGGTGGCACTGGGTGGGATTTAATGTCCCACCCAACCCACACCAGTCTGGGGTTCCATGCTCATGTTGAGCAGGGTGGTTTTCTACCCCTAACACACCACTTGTTTCCCTAAATTCACCAACTCACAATTAGGATGAAGTTTAGTTCACAGAATCCCAAATCCCTGAGGCTGGAAAATCCCTCCCAGCCCAGGCAGTCCCAGCATTGCCCGATGCCCACCTTGTCCCCAGCCCAGAGCTCTGAGTGCCACCTCCAGGGGACACCTGCAGGGATGGGCACTGCAAACCTCCCTGGGCAGCCCCTGCCAAGGCCTGAGCACCCTTTCCATGGGGAAATTCCTGCTGCTGCCCAAGCTGAGCCTGCCCTGGCCCAGCCTGAGGCCGTTCCCTCTCCTCCTGTCCCGGTTCCCTGGGACAGATCCCAGCTCCCACCTCCCAGCTGCATTCACAGAATCCAACACTAAAGGGCGACTCCAGGATTTTATCTCAGCCCTTTTCCTGCTCTCAGTTGTGAATCACCACAGAATTGCAACATTTCATGGGTTAGAGCCTGAGGAGGCCGCACAAGAATTAAAAGGAATTCCAGGTACAGAGGTTCCAAGACACACTTGAGTGTTGCCCTTTTCATTCCAGAACAGGATCCCTGCTAAGCACCACCTGTGCCAAGCTGGAGATTGGACAAAGGTCTGGAGACCACTGATAAAACCTCTAAAATGAGCCCTGGCTGACCCACAGCAGGTAAACATCTTTTTTTTCCCCATGACATTTAAAATTCATTCTCCTAAAAAGAAGCTGTGTAACAACAGAGAAGTCAGAGCTCACCTCGATGTTCAGGGGGGGCTGGCAGGAGGGGAAGAACACGTATTTGATTTTGTTGTAGGCTTGGTAGAGCAAAAAAACAAGAGGAGAGGCCACCAGCAGGACAACCAGCAGGGCAATCATGAAAATCCCAAAAATGATCAGAGGTATTCGTGTACCTAAAGTTGAGAATAAAAACCATTCAGTCAAGGTATGCAGAAACAGCGGAAATTAAAGCACAGCTCCAAATGTGCTGCAGAATTTATCAAACAATTCAACATTTCCATATCACCCAGCCATGGGCATCAGGGGAAACTGATGCCGTGCCAGTATCTGAGATAATTTTGTTTAAAGAAGCCACGAAATATCTTCCAATACAAGAACACAGAATCACCAAGGTGGGAAGAGACCTCCAAGATGATCCAGTCCCACTATCCCAAAATTTTACAAATTGTGAGTCTTACAGTACTTTTAGTTAACAAATTTTTTAAAAAGCTCTTATTTTTTATAAGGCTTTTAAAGGATAAACTGTTTAGTTAAGAAATTACTCTTAAATTATTTTTACTTTTAATGTAATAATGAATTACGTGTGGCCTGCAATGTTCATTTTTAAATCTAATTACAAACCACTATTTAGACTTATGAAGAAAAAGGTAAAAAATGACTAGTTTCTGCTTTAAAACTTCTATTTTGTTTCATACATATATTACTATTTTTAAAAACTTTAAACTCTAAGTATTTTACTATGTGATATTACACACTTTTATTTAACCTACATACTTACAATCACAGTTCTATCATTTAATTTTAGCAGCTTTCTTTACGGCCTCAGGTTAAATGCAGTGTTTTTTGGGGGGTCGGTGTTTGTTAGCACCAGCTGGGGGTGCTCCCCTGGAGAGGAGAAGCTCCAGGGAGAGCTCAGAGCCCCTGGCAGGGCCTGAAGGGCTCCAGGAGAGCTGCAGAGGGACTGGGGACAAGGCCTGCAGGGACAGGAGCCAGGGAATGGCTTCCAGTGCCAGAGGGCAGGGCTGGCTGGGATCTTGGACAGGAATTGTTCCCTGGCAGGGTGTTGAGGCCCTGGCACAGGGTGCGCAGAGCAGCTGTGGCTGCCCCTGGATCCCTGGCAGTGCCCAAGGCCAGGTTGGACACTGGGGCTGGGAGCAGCCTGGCACAGGGGAAGGTGCCCCTGCCATGGCAGGGGATGGGAATGAAATGATCTTCAAGGTCCTTCCTACCCAAACCATTCCATGATTCCATGATTATCTCAACAAACTGAAAGGAGTTTTGTGTGGGCTCGACATTTCTGAGCCTGAATTTCAGCTCGCTGACCATTGCTGGCTCCTTTCCCAAGGGAAAGCTGTCAGCAGTTTTCTCTCTTTTCAAACCGTCTCTCTGCGTTTCTCAGCACAGGCTCAGCAAACGGTGTTCCCTTTGCCATAACAACTGTCCCCAGGGGTTGTTTCCTATTCCTGAACCAATGCAGAGCAGTGTCAGTGCCATGGAGCAATAATAGACCTTTTCACACAGCGTGTTCTAAAAGAAACTGTTGGGATTGTAACTAAAGCCTTCTTTCTCTGCTGACAACTACATGGAGTCAATCTATTTCATGTCCTACCATGACAGTTTGGTGATACTAATATTAACTGGCACCAGCAGCCACTTTCCAAGTAATCCAAAGGACATAATCAGGTCTTATTTTATGATCAAAGAATGGAAGGTTTTCACTCTGGGCTAGAAAAACATGGGAAAGAGAGGGCATGGTCTATCTTGAAGGCACTGCTTGGATTTAAAGAGGTTCATTGAAATAGAAGGATAAGGGGAACAGTAATACCTAGGAAAATAGATTAAAATATTTATCTTATTCAGATAAAATGTAGCATTTGGTCCTAGGTTGATAAGACGTCTGTTTTTAAGCTTGATAAGACACAGCAGTAAGGACCACAATATAAATGAATAATAAATGAATCCTGAATGGGAGCCAGGCATTACTGTTATTACATTTTCTTAGCTTTAAGGCAGTTTGAAGAGTCAGAAATTTTCATAGTGTTAATAAAATTTTATGTGGCCCATTATCTTCCCCATGATTTGTTCTTCTGTTCTGAGTGAGTGCAATCCCCCCACTCTCCCTTTGCACCAAGAGGAGCTTTCAGCCCTAACAAATCTGATTTATCTCCTCACTCTTCAGCACAGGAGATTCATTCCCAGCAGGACTAAGACAGTTTCAAGGATAAAATACCCCTGGAAACGTGGGATTTAGTGATTCCTTGCTCCCTGCCAAGATGCAGGACTGGGGAGTGAAGCTCTCTGCCCAGCAAGTGTTGGCAGGAGTTTTGAGCTGTGAGTTCCTAGAGAAGGGGTAACAATCCCAGCTGCAGAGGGGGAGGAATGGCCAGGCTGTGCCCACCTGCAGGGGTGTGGATGCATTCCTGCTGGCTGTAGGCACTGCTCTTGTTGTAGGGCTCCGAGAAGGCCTGGACTTTGACACAGTACAGGCTGGAGGGGGACACATCATGGACTGTGGCTCTGGTCTGCTTCACCTCCTTCTGCTTCACCTCCTCCTGGGAAAAGCAGAGAAGGAAAAAAAAAAGAGGGATCAGAACACACGGACAGCACAGGGATCTCCAACAGCAGCCTGTGATGGAGACGTGATTCTGTGAAATGTCAGACATTGCTGCAACCCTAGAACCAGCAGGGCTGGAGCGACTTTCCAGCTCATCCAGTCCCACCAGCACCCTTCCAGGTGCCTCTGGAACACTTCCAGGAACTCCAGCACCTCCCTGGGCACCCAGATTCAATCAAATAAATAAACCACCTCCTTCGTTCTTAAGTAAAACCCAGCAAACACTTCCTGGGTGAAAACCAAGTGCTTCCCCCATTCTAAAATGTCACAATTCCAGGAAACTCCTTCCTGTTGCAGTTTGCTTCCTTTTCTTCTGCCCCCCTTTTACCAGTTACTGTGAAACATTCTATTCTCAGAAGCATTTAAAGAACACGGAAAGACCCATTAAAACGAGAACTAAAAGCATGCAGGACTTCAGTGCTGGATGAACTTTTTCCATCACATTGCACACAGCCACATCCATGGAAATTCAGTTAAACCCATCACTGGGAGATAAAAATCACAGTGATCACGTTTCTAAAAGAGTTATATAAAAATCTTGACCACTGAGTGATAAAAGTCATAGTGATCATGTTTTTGATAGAATCTTTCAGAAAAAAAAAAAAAGGCAATTGAGGTTTTTTGAGACTGATACACCACAAATGCGCCTCTTTTGGAAAGGAGCTCGTCAGGGAGAACTGAAACTCAGGATTTAAGTCAGAATCAATTTTATATTGTATTTAATTAGTACACACCTCCTCATCTGAGGAATTCTTCCAGTACAGGATCCTATAGGACAAGTCATAATTGTCCATCATGGCTTTGTCCTCAGGTTGTCCCGGGGCAGTAATAGAGATGTGCAGCAAAGTGTCACTGAGGTCCAGCCTTACACCAGGAGGGCCAATCCCATCTGAAAACAATAAAATAAAGAATTAAAATCCAGCCGAAAAAATACAACTAAAAATATTGCACCAAATACTGTCAGTGAAATCCAAGATAATTTTTAAGGAGCACACAGTCAGAAGTCTGATTTCATAGTTTTAATCAGAATATCAAGTCCTGAGAAACATTTCAGCTATTTTCACTCTGTTCTTGTGGAATCCCCTCTCCAGCCTCCTGCCAGCTCATGAAGACACCTGGGACCAGTTTGCTGAGCAATGAACACTCCAGGAAGCAAGCTCCTTACTTGTTGTCAGAGGATCCACTTTGATTTCTCTGGAAAAGCAGGATCTGTTGTGTCCCTGGCTGGCCTGCACTCGCAGATAATAGAAGCCTATGGTGGTGATGATGGAGGAGAAGTTGCAGCGGGGGCTGGTGATGTTCTCACACCCGGGGACACTGTGCCACTTGTCTGAGTAGCCATCATTGAGCTTCTTCTGGAACCCACTGCAAGACACAGTCCAAGAGTTTTGATGTCAGCTCCCCGAACTCCTCAAGGAAATCATCTTTGTTTCTGCTGCACTTGGCTCAGTTTTGGGGCAAAAAGGCCTCTACTGATTAAAAAAAAGATCAGCTTTTTAATATGAGACCTTTCTGAGTGGAGCAACGAAGATAAAAGGGCCAGGAAATACAAATCAGGGCTTTAACCAAGCCTCAGCAGAGAAAATCAAAGGTGGGGTGGCCAGGTTCTGAAAATCCAAATGAAAAGTTCTCACGTAGCTCTGTGCTGTCCATTGTTTTCCTGCCATGCCCAAAGAATTCCCAAGGAATGCCAGGGGGATCCCTCCTCTTCAGTTAGGTGCTGGCCACAATGTTTATGCAACAGCTGGAGATTGAGATACAGGTTTATAGAACTGGTTCTCAGTGTGATTTTTTGGATGTGATTCAATGGGTTTTCATGGGATATGATGGGGGTTTTATGGCATTTTATGGCATTGTTTTTTGATGCAATATGATTTTTATCTGATTTTCTTTATTTGATAGTCTTTTTCCCTGTGATAAGATGGGGTTTGATGTGATACAAGGGTTATTTCACCTGACATGAGGAGGTTTTTACATGACTTGATGGCTTTATGTGATACAACTTTTTTTTTTTAATTGTGATACAATGTGTTTTTGATGTGCTGCCTTGGATTTTTCTCCCCTATTTGGGCCTGCCCAGAAGAAATCCAAGCTGCTGACAACTGAAACCTCCAACACTTGCATTCCTGCTCACTTTTACTCATCTAATTTCTTCATATACAAAAAACCACCAAGCAATTCAAGCTCCCCAGCTTTAAAAATGTCCCTCAGCAGTTAGGATTCCCTTCCATCAGGAGGTTACCAGCCCCAAAAGCAGCCCAGTCCCCTGAAATCCCAGGCTCGGACGTTACAGGGAATTCTCACACCAATGAGCCACTCACGTTCCGATTCACACAGGAAGCCACCAAATATTTCATTTTAATTCCTAGGGAACCCTTGCAGAACACAAGCAAGGGGACTGCAAACGGCAGGGCTGAACTCACTGGAGGTACTGCACGTTGTAGTTCACCCCCTGGTTTTCCTGGGGATTCCAGAGCAGGCGGAATTTCATGTTCAAAGCCAGGACACTCAGGTTGGTTGCACACAGGAGGTCAGTCACTGCTCAGGGGGGAAAAGGAAACCCAAAGTTACCAAAAAACTTCCTGTTATGGACAGGGAATGGGTATTTCTCACCTCAATAATGAAAACGTAAGGGTTATTCATTATAAAGATTGCAAGGCTGTGATATGTAAAGCATCCTATCAAGCCCTTAATTCAAAAATCAGCTAAAAATCAAATCAGACAAAAATTAAAGTACACAAATATTGAGAGGAGCAGAAATAAACCGCTTTGGGAATAACATGAGGAGAAAAATTTATAAAATACACATCTGTATTTATTGTACATTTTGATTGTTTTGGTGTTAATATTTTATTCGAATATGAATGTGACAATAATTTTAATATCTTATTAAAATAATTAAAACTTGCATGTATCCGATACTGTAATATTTTAAGATAGACATGTATTAATTATTTTAATATTTTTAAAAGATACATGTATTCTTTTAATCTTTTTAAGACAGAGATGTGTATTAATTAAAACATTTTGTGTATAAAGTAATTTTCATTTACCATCAATTACTTACATTTTGATGTACCATCAACTGATTATGATGTACCACTCCTGTCCAATCTAATATCTGGCTTTCTACAGTTATTTTTTTCCTAAAATAAACCTCCAAAAGCAACTGCGCAGCACAGAAAATAATTTAATTTTAAATAAGAGAGTGGCAAACTGCCCCCTCAAAGCCTTTCTTCAGCAGCCATAACAACCAATTCACCAAGGATTACATAAAACCAGTATTTTTTTCAGCTCAGCTCAACTTTCTGTGCATTCCTTGAGTGCCAAGTATCCCAGAGGCTTTTGTGGCTTTTTCCTCCTGATTCAGTCACTGATTCAAAAACAGAGTTCTCCAAAACACACAAAGAAGGTTTTGTTCCAAATTAACATCAAAACTTGTCTCATGGCAAAACCCTTTTTGTACTATTAAAACTCTACCCTTGACATATTTTATGCTGATTGAGAAGGGTGAATGTATATAATATATATATTTTTTATACCAAGATGAGGAGGAATTTGGCCCTTCTGCCTATTTCTGTTGCTTCAGAACAAGTGACTGCGTGCCAGCCTAATTTAAGTCATCGTTTGCAGTTAACCTGATTTCCTGGGTACCTTTCTGGGTGGTTTTCACACAGCTGGTGGGGCTGAACAAGCCTTGCTTTGCCTCCAGGGGGAGATTTGCTTGAACTTTGAAGCAATAGGTGCTGTCTGGGGCAAGATCATCAATGCTGTCAACAGGGAAAACGTTTTTACTCCGCAGCTGGAAGAAACAAAAAACAAAGAGCCCGTGATGGCAACTGTGCCTCCCCAGGGACACTCTAAAATGATCATTTTGCAGGGTTTCAGCCCGTTTGGGTAATACCCCACCTAAAAAGGTGAAATAGAGAAAGCAGGACAGTGTTTGAGCTGGAGAAATCCTAAAGGGAAGTTTCCAGTTTAGCCAGTGACTGACAGGCAGGAACATCTTGGGCTCCTTTGCCGTGGAAGCAGGGAGGGATTTGGCATGTTCAGGGATTCACCCCACAGAGATTCCCAAATGAACCAGGACACTCCCATCCCTCATCACCCAAACACTCCTCTCTCCTCTGCCACCTCCCTGCTTCTGCTTTCCCAGACTTCCTGGTGACTGACCATACACAACTTGCACTTATGGGCCTTTTGCTCCTTTGATGTGTAATCCCAAAATCCTAGAGGAGGGAGGAGACTTCCAGGATCCCGCAGTGCCACCCCAGCAGCACCAGCATCAGCCCAAACCCTGTCCCCAAGGGCCACCTCCAGACTCCTCCTGAGCACTCCCACAGACAGGGACTCCAAACCTCCCTGGGCAGCTCATCCCACGGCCTGACCACTCTGCCAGGGGAATTTTATTCTGTCCTTAATCTGAACCTCCCCTGGTGCACCTTGAGGCTGTTCCCTCTTGTCCTTTCCTCATTCCTTTGTTTACCCCCGGCTGTCCCCTCCTGGCAGGGACTTGTGCAGAGCCACAAGGTCCCCCCTGAGCCTCCTTTTCTCCAGGCTCAGCCCCTTCCCCAGCTCCCTCAGGAATTCTCCAGCCCCTTCCCAGCTCCCTTCCATGCCCTGGACACGCCCCAGCCCCTCAAGGTCCTTTCTAAAGTGATGGTTTTGATCTGATCTCCCAACAGAACACAGATGGATGGCCCTTCAATCCCTGCCCAAATTTAGATGACACCCATTTCCCTACAAAAGATAACAAAGGAAGAGTTTCTCCCCTGCTCTTCACAGGAGAGCTCTGGGTGCTCTGCAGGACACACATAATGCTTTGAAAACCAACTCACAATGACAACACCTCAAAAAAATCCTTGGATCGGGGCAAACCCAATAAAACAATCCTACAGCAAGAACAAAATCATCCCACCAAGAAAAAAACACCTCCCTCAACTTTCAAACCACACAGGAGCAGAGACACAGTGACTGAACCGAACAGTTCCATTTCAGAGCATGAATTAAAGTCCATCTCCAACAGTTCTGGTAAGGTTAAATAACAAAAAAGAAGTGCTCATACCTGAGCATGGGATGAGTTTTCCCAGAAGACCAGGTTATATTTAAAACTTAGATCATCAATCCACATTTTTTTCCTCTGGTTTGCTTCTGGAGGAGAAACCTTAACTTTTATGACTCCGTTTGTGGACTGCAATTCCAGTCCTGGTGGACCAATCTGAGCTGCAAATATGGAAAGAAAAAAGGTGTTAAACATATCTACTTTGAGAAAATACACCCCAAAAGCAGTTTACAATAATAAACCTAAAATACCTGCCTATGGTATCTTATTTTTAATTCTTTTGAATGACGACCTACAGGATCTTAAGTTTTCATGACTCAGGCAGTTTCTAAAAGAAATTTAACCTAACAACCTAACTACCAACACCTGCTTCTAAAAGCAGTTAAAATGAAATACTACCAGCAAATGTTTTTCAAAAAAAAAAACCAGTATAAATTATTTTAAAACCTGCAAGGCAAGAGACTCAGCTGAGTCCAATAAATCCAGCATCAAAGGAGGGCTTCAGTGCCACACTGGAACTGCTGAAAAGCCACAGACTTCCTGAAAAAGGGTTCTTGGAGCAACCTGGTCTATGGAAGGTGTCCCTGCCCATGGCAGGGGGTGGAATGGGATGGGCTTTAAGGTCCCTCCCAGTCCAGACCAGTTTGGGATTCTACAAAAATCTGTCAGAAAGGATTTTTCCAAGAAATAATCTGGGAAAATACAGAGTGCCAGGAAATCCAGTCAGGACACCAGCACCACTTGGAATACTTTTCCCTTTCCAGAAAAGACAGAATTGCAACACTGCATGACCTGGAGATGCCTGGTGTTATGCTCCTGCTGGGAAACCCACCCTGTCCTGCTGTTACCAGCAGTGAAAACCACACGTGGTTTTTCCGCAATCCCTAATTTCAGACTGGTTTGGGAAGGACCTTAAAGCTCATCCCATCCCACCCCTGCCATGGCAGGGACCCCTTCCCCTGTCCCAGGCTGCTCCCAGCCCCAGTGTCCAACCTGGCCTTGGGCACTGCCAGGGATCCAGGGGCAGCCACAGCTGCTCTGAGCACCCTGTGCCAGGGCCTCAACACCCTGCCAGGGAACAATTCCTGCCCAAGATCCCAGCCAGCCCTGCCCTCTGGCACTGGAAGCCATTCCCTGGCTCCTGTCCCTCCATGCCTTGTCCCCAGTCCCTCTGCAGCTCTCCTGGAGCCCCTTCAGGCCCTGGCAGGGGCTCTGAGCTCTCCCTGGAGCTTCTCCTCTCCAGAGGAGTGCCCCCAGCTCTCCCAGCCTGGCTCCAGGGGGGCTCCAGCCCTGGAGCTGCTCCGTGGCTCCTCTGGATCTCTCCAGCAGCTCCAGGTCCTGCTGCTGTTGGTGTCCCAGGCTGGAGGCTGTGCAGGTGGGGTCTCACCTGAGCAGGGCTGGGGAGCAGAACCCTCCCCTGAGGTGCTAAAGGAACCAAAGCGTGCCCACAAGGCCAGAGCCCGTACCGAGGTGTTCCGGCACCATCTCCAGGACCTGGGACCACGGGGACAGCAGGGCCCCTGCCCGCGCCCGCACCCGCACGTAGTGGGCGTCGTAGTACTCGGAGACGGCCGAGGAGAAGTCACAGCCCCGGCCAGCCACAGCCTGGCACCCCGGCAGCTCCTGCCAGCCCGTGTCCTCCAGCTCGGGCCTGCGGGACACAGAACAGCATGTCCGGCATCAGCACCCCGGGATGGGCAACAGCCCGGGATGGGCAACAGCCCGGGATAAACACCCCAGGATAAACAACACCCCAGGATAAACAACACCCCGGGATAAACAACACCCACAGGATAAACACTCTGGGATAAACAATACCCCAGGATAAACAACACCCCGGGATAAATTCAACCCACAGTGAAAGCCCTGAAATGATTCTTCTTTTCTTCTTAACTTTAATAAACATCACCCCTCTTCATGCTGCTTTATCACCAGTGCAATCAGTGTTTTCTCCTTATAAATTACCCTGCAACTGCCAGAACACAGAATTACATCCTCAGGATTCTTGTATTTCCCAGTCTGGCAAAGATTTTATAATGCGCTGGAAGGAAATTTAAAGTCTGGACAAAAGTGGTTGAAGGAGCAAAAAACCAGCAGAACTCCACTAATTATAACATGAGCCAGGAATGCAAATTAAGGGCAAATAAAAAGACAGAGGTGAAAAGTGGAGTTCAGAAATAATCCGGTTTTCACCAGCTCTTTTTTAATCAACACACATCCACACCTCAGTAAAGAAAGAGATTTATAGAGACATTTAAAATGTCCTGGCCAAAAAAAGGAGGCACAGACTTGAAGCAGTAATTGTTTATCCTCAGCTCCTACCTCTCTTTCAGACCAGTCTGACATTTTCTAAAATAAATCTATTGGCAAAGCATCTTTTCTCATCTACATATTGGAAAAGAAGAACAATTTTTTTTTTTTTAATCCGAAATCCCAAACTGGTTTGGGCTGGGAGGGACCTTAAAGCCCATCCCACTCCACCTCTGCCATGGGCAGGGAACCTTCCACAGCCCCAGGCTGCTCAGAATCTCAGTAATTTTACCTCAGTCATGTTTTTCAATATTTACCCGTCAGGAAAGTACCACAAAATGCCTGTGCTAATGCGTGCCAAGGGATCGGGATATGGAGCAACTGAAGGAAACCAAATACCTACGAACAAATCTTAAATTGTTTCATCTGGGCATTAAACTTGCAGCTGAGGAATGTGGGTTAGTGAACACTGAGAAATTAGTTAAAAGTAATACTGAAAACGCCCTCAAAGCCTCTGTGTGTGGCCACAATTAAAGAAACCAAACAAACCAGGGAACGAATAAATCGAAATTCCACTTCCAAGTGTGCCAATAAATCTTCTGCAAGAACCCTCCTGGTGAGGCAGCATTAGCAGCAAGCTCTGTGTTCCCTGTGTGATAAATCCAGAGGTAAATAATTTGATTTTTTTTCTTCACTCACCACTGGAATTCTGCTGAAAACGTCACATTGGGGTCAGCCCCGCTGTAATCCCAGCTCAGAGTGAAATTGGTGTTCACCACATGCACCTGGACATTCTCTGGGCTCTGCAGGCTGCTCTGGCCTAGGAGAAACAACCAAGAGGGGAAATAAAATAAAATAAAATAAAATAAAATAAAATAAAATAAAATAAAATAAAATAAGGAAAAGAAAATATTAGAATCAAATTAAAATTAAATATTAAGATAAAAGAAAATGTTACAATGAAAACAAAAGAAAATATTAAGATGAAATTAAATTTAAATAGTAAGATAAAATAAAGTATTACAATAAAAAGTAAATAAAATGTTAGGATNTAACTAAAATACAATAAAAATACAATAAAATACAATATAAAAAATTTAAATACAATCAAATTTAAATAAAATGAAATAAAACTAAAATGAAACCAAAACAAATTAAAATATAATAAAATACACCTCTTGTCCTTCACTTTCTATTTTATCTGTTTCTATTTTATCTGAAGTAATTTATTAATTACTTCCCAACAGTTACAATTTCTCAGCCCTATCTGAAGGCCCTGAAATTGCTGTTTGAGATCAGCCTGATGTTTGACTCTGTGAAGAGGAAATCAGACCCAAGAAATCCTTTCAGCTGGGCAGCCCCTGGACAGTAACGGCTTATCCTGAACCTCAATTTGGGAGAGGCTCCTCACTGCAAAAACAATTGATTTTTCTACACAAGTTCCCTTTCCACAAAGGGAAGGCGTGGAAAAGCAGAGTGACTGAATTCTGCAAAATCCATTTGGAGAATTAAGCGGGATCCACAGGCTGCAGATTTTGGGAAATAATTCCTGAAAGCACAAACCATGAAAGCCAGAGAATTCAAGAAAACCTTGTGGCTCTCATCCCAGGATTTCTTCCCACAAGGCAGGAATTTGTTGCTCTTCTGACAGACTAAGAGAAACCCAGAAAATGCCAAAGGACGTTTGCTCGGAAAATGACAAAACAAAGGAACAAACAGATATTTTCCCCTGGATATTTATCCAACAGATGGCTACAATTCAGCCAAAAACCTTGTGACAAGGCCCCCACCGACTCCAACTGATAAAAACACTGCTACATTTCAATTATTACAGTATTTTTGTTTGCCTTGGGTAGAAATTCAGATATTTAGTGTATCTTTGCCATCTTTTCAAATCCTTGATTTACTGCCCAGGCCAGTGTTTTGTACAGCTGGGAAACACCCCGGGAAAATGATCTTCAAAACTCACAACCAAGAGAAAGCAGAATGGTGGCAGCAATTCTTTAAGTTTTCCTCTAAAGCCAAATTTCCAGCTTCCTGGAGGAATTTTATTGTTCTCTTTTGCATTCCTTCCAAACGGTTCAACTTGCTTGAAGCAGTGTAAAAAAAGTCACAGTAAACTCGCTGAGATTAATTAACGGAAGTCAAATTTATATGAGACATGACCTATTTTTTTTTCCTACTAATTAGCACTGCTGTGCCCTGATACTTTTGGGGTTTTCTGAAAACACCCAACATAACAATGCTGTGTAATTTACGTGTAGAAGTTTTATTTTTTGCAGGTCTGATATTTTAAGCCTCCTCTCTTTGCCCTGCACGTTTTCCTGTTCGATACCACGGCACTTGTTTCCTGCAGTATTGATGCAGTTTCTCAGGACACTTCTGGATCCTCCACCCTACAGACAGGAATGTGTGATCCAGCCATCCACCCTTTCATGTATTTCCCTTTTTCCAACGAGTTTTGTGCTTGCTTCCCTAAATTAATTCCACAAATCATTGATTTCCCAATGAACAGCTATGCAGGAAGGAAGGAGCAAACTCAGTGATGTTTAATCAGCAGGGAAATTTTGTGATTTAGGTAGGAACTTCGATATGCAAAGAAAACCCTAAAAATCAAGATTTCTTCCTGGCTTATTTAATTAATGATTAAAAGCTAGACATATAAAACTATTTCCTGCTTGCTCACTTGAGCACGATGACACTTTGGTTCCGAGAAACCATAATAAGGGATTAGTCTTCTGTGGAAAGAAGAGATTAAAAACCAGAAATGCTTTTAGCACATCTGCCTCTTTCCCCCGTCCAATTCCAATAAACTAAACTAAGCCAAACTGTTCTAAGAGGGAAAAATCACTGCTTAGTTCAGATGTTCAGCAAGATGGTCAGTAAACGATGGCTGAAAATCGTAATGATTATGTCACAACATCTATCCAACAACAGAAGAAAGCAAGAAAGGGCGAGAGAGCAAACCCCGCAGTCAGGGGAAGTCCCGGGAAGAGCACATGATGCCCGATGCTTACAACAGCCCTGGCTGCAGAAAGCAGTGGAAAGTTTCAGTCAACACTTCAGCAAAAGAAGGAAGAGAAGGCCCCTGACATGTGACACCAGGAGAGGCTCAGGAGAAGCCGGGAGACCTCAGAGCCAGAGCTTCACCCTGGAGCAGCTGCACAGGGAACAGCTGGGCTTGGCACGGGGAAGGGCAGGGGTCACTGCAGCAGAGGTGGTGCTCAGAATTCCAGAGTTGGAATCACTGGAGCGGGATCTCAGAGCCCAGCCAGTCCCAGGCTGCTCCCAGCCCCAGTGTCCAACCTGGCCTTGGGCACTGCCAGGGATCCAGGGGCAGCCACAGCTGCTCTGGGCACCCTGTGCCAGGGCCTCAACACCCTGCCAGGGAACAATTCCTGCCCAAGATCCCAGCCAGCCCTGCCCTCGGGCAGTCTAAAACCACTGTCTCTGGTCCTGTCACTGCCTGTACTAATAGCCTGTCTGCCCTCCTTTGTAATGCTTCACAATACTTCCTTTTTGAGCAACAGGTTTTGGGCAATGGTTGTTTTTTTGCTGTGTAAGAACAAAAGACAAGGCACAAGTTCCTGCCCTGTGTGCCAAAACCCCCATCCTGCCATTCTACCTCCCATTTCCTCATTTATCCTTTAGGCTCTGCCATACTGTGACTCCCAAGCCAAACGGGAATCCAAAGCTGTTTCTTCCACGCTGCAGCCACTGCAATTCACCGGGAACCGGGTCCACAGGGTCATGGGGGGACAGGAGCCAGGGAATGGCTTCCCAGTGCCCGAGGGCAGGGCTGGTTGGGATCTTGGGCAGGAATTGTTCCCTGGCAGGGTGTTGAGGCCCTGGCACAGGGTGCCCAGAGCAGCTGTGGCTGCCCCTGGATCCCTGGCAGTGCCCAAGGCCAGGTTGGACACTGGGGCTGGGAGCAGCCTGGGACAGGGGAAGGTGTCCCTGCCACGGCTGGGGTGCCACTGGGTGAGCTGCGAGGCCCCTCCAACCCAAGCCCTCCTGTGATTCCATGAAAACCCTGGAAACACGACACACCCTCTCCGACACCGCTATTCCGCCCCGCATCCCCGCCGAGCTGCGGGATCGCAGCAGGACCCGCGCCCGGCTCCCCCCTCGGCCCCTCGGAGAGGGTCCCGCACCGGCCCCGCTCCCTGAGGGCTCCCGGGACCCACCTGCACAGGGCAGCGGGACCGCGGCCAGGAGCAGGGGCAGCACGGCCGCCAGCCAGCGCCCGCCCGGCGCCCGCAGCCACCGCCGCTGCGCCGTCATTCTGCCCCGCCGCTCCTCCGTCCGTCCATCCCCGGGCTCCTCCTTCCATCCATCGCCGGGCTCCGCCGCCGCTCCATCCCCGGGCTCCGCCATCCAGGGCGGCGTTGCCGGAAGCTCCGGCGGTGGCGCCTGCGCGGGAGCGGCCCGCGCGCTGTGAGGGTGGGCAGGGCAGTGTGAGGGCAGAGACAGAGCTGTGTGAGGGCGCTGTCAGGGCACTGTCAGAGCTGTGTGAGGGCGCTGTCAGGGCACTGTCAGGGCGCTCTGCGGGCGCTGTCGGCACCTGCCTGCCTCTCCCGGGGCTCGCTGTTCCGCCCCAGGCAATGGGAGGTGTCCCCAAATCAGCATAGATGGCCAGGCCTTGGCACAAACCCAGGGGCACGGAGCTGCTCCAGGGCTGGAGCCCTCTACTCTGGAGCCAGGCTGGGAGAGCTCGGGGTGCTCACCTGGAGAGGAGAAGCTCCAGGGAGAGCTCAGAGCCCCTGGCAGGGCCTGAAGGGGCTCCAGGAGAGCTGCAGAGGGACTGGGGACAAGGCCTGCAGGGACAGGAGCCAGGGAATGGCTTCCCAGTGCCAGAGGGCAGGGCTGGCTGGGATCTTGGGCAGGAATTGTTCCCTGTGAGGGTGTTGAGGCCCTGGCACAGGGTGCCCAGAGCAGCTGTGGCTGCCCCTGGATCCCTGGCAGTGCCCAAGGCCAGGTTGGACACTGGGGCTGGGAGCAGCCTGGGACAGGGGAAGGTGTCCCTGCCATGGCAGGGGTGGCACTGGGTGGGATTTAAGGTCCCTCCCAACCCAAAGCATTCCAGGATTCTGTGATTGTCTGGGGAGGGAGAAATCTCTTTTTAGCTGCAGTTTGTCCATTTCTCAAATGTTCAACTGATGCTGCAGTGAACATTAAATGCAGTGTGAATGTTATGGTCCCTGAATTGGGCCTTGGGCTCAGCTCCCTTTGGCAGTCACAAGTTATGATTTAAATAACTCCTCTTTTTTTGTTTCATGTTTTCCATGGGCCTGCCCAGCTGCAGGCTTGGGGAGGTAAAGTCAGGTGTTCACCTTTCACTTCCCACCTCCTCAAACATGTCCTCAGTGGGCAGACCAATGTTTTCAGGGAGGAGGATGTGAAACTCTGGTGGGCACAGGTCTGTGCCCTCAACATCCTGGCTGTTATTAACAGGACAGGTTTTGCTTCTTTGGGAGAACACAGACAGACTTCGGGATAAAAATGTTCCAGGCTGCTGCTGCCTCTTGTGCCATGGGGTGCTGCACGTGCTCTGAGCACCTCTGCTGATCTCAGCATCCCAGAATCCCAGAATCCCAGGATGGGTGAGGTTAGGAGGGACCACAGTGGGTCACTGGTGCCACCTCCCTGCTCCAGCAGGGCCATCCCAGAGCTCAGGGCACAGCAGTGTCCAGAGGGCCCTGGAATATCCCCAGGGAGGAGTGTCCAGCCCCTCTCTGGGCTCTGTTCCAGCTCAGTCGCTGCCCAGGGCAGAATTTCAGGGCAATTGCTGGGCTCAGTCCCTGCCCGTGGCTCTGGGGCCATTGCTGGGCCTGAAGCAGAGCCTGGGGCTGCTCTGCCCTCCCTGCACCCAGGGACAGACTGGGACAGACAGCTGCAGGCAGGGACAGAGAGGGACACCCAGGGACACCCAGGGACACCCAGGGACACCCAGGGACAGACAGGGACACCCCAGGCTGAGGGCCCCTCTCAGCTGGGGCTCCTCTCCCGGCTGAGCAGCCCCAGCTCCCTCAGCCTCTCCTGGGCACGGAGCTGCTCCAGGCCCCCGGACTCACTGAGGCTGTAGGAGACCAAGCCATGACTCTGACAGCGTGAGGGGCATTGCTGAGTGTTGCAGGGCACTGCTGAGCCTGGGGCAGAGCCATCCTGGGAGCATTGCTTGCCTCCTGCCTGTGAAAAATGCATATGATACGATTGGCTTTTCACAAATATTAAAATAAATGTTATATGTGTTATGTTTGAAAGTAATGTTGTATTAATCCTTTTTTTAGTAATGTTGTATTCAGCGTTTTAAGTAGCGTGTTAAATATAGTTTTAGGCTATAGCATAATATTAAAATAGAAGCTATGTGATGTAAGATACTTTTCTGTGACCAGCGCAAGGAATGGATGAGATAACCAAGAAATTCTTGGCACAGAGATAACAGCAAGGAGTTACTGCCTCCTTATGGGAAAAGACAAACATCATCCCACCTCCTCTCCTGTCTTTAAGGAGCCATCAGGATTAAGGGGAAAAAGTTGACAAAAACCAGAGAAAACCCTAGTTTGCAAGGAATTTATGCATCATGTATGAGGTATATGAATATGCAACAGGCTATTGCTTTTAAGGGTCAATCCTTTGTTCATAAGGTATGCTCTTGGGGATTAGTGTCCAGGAGCATCCAGACATCTGTAATTCTTTGCTTTTTCTTGTCCTAACTCTGACTGTCCAAATTCTTATCGCTCTAATTTTTATTATTGTTTTTATAACTATTTTATTACTATTAAACTTCTAAAATTTTTAAACAAGTGATGGGCGTTTTTCCACGCTGCCCCAGCAGCTGATAAGGAAAGGCGTTCACGGCAAGCTCTTCATGTAACCACACCTCAGGGTAACCATTTAGCCACCTGCAAACCCCAACTGCCTGCTAGAAACATTTTATAGCCTACTAAATATTTACAGTTTATCTTCTGCTGAGCTTGAATACAACTTCCTCGCTGATGTTACAGAAGAAAGCAACAGAAGCTGGTGTTGCCCGGCCCCTGCGGAGAGAAACGCTATCTGCAGAGACAGGCAGCCAAGGCAGGACAATGTGTGTCCCTGCGCCCATTGATGTCTGTCCCAAAGCACTCCTGGGACGGAGGAAACGAGGCCTTTGGGCTCTGCTGGATTTATTTCTGTTGGCTGACAGACAAAGGAGACGTGGTTTGGTGGTTTCTTCTCATGTCAGTTCTGGAACGGGATGAAAGGGGCAAATAGAGCATTTCATCTTGTGTGAAAAGTGTAGGAACAGCAGTCCAGGAAGGAAGGACCTCAGGGAGCCCAAGGAGGGATCAGATCTATCTACCCCTTCCAAATGGATTTTTTTTTTAATATTCCCCTTCTCAGGCAATATCACCTGCATTTATTTGTTGGGGATTTTTTTTGTTTCATCAATAGAAAACTTTCCTTGTCTCTGTTTTATTGTAGTCTCATAACTGCTTTCACCTCTCCCCCAGACAGAGTGCAGGTGATCCATTCCCTGCCTTCAGAGGCCTTTCCCATTTTTTAGCCCTGTAATTAGTCTGCCATCAGACTTCTTTCTCCAGACCACACAACATCATCTTCATTATGGACCCTGTTCCTTGTGCTCCTCCTGACTCTCCCCACCCCTGCTCACAGCTCTCCACATGGCCTCAGCAGTGCTGAAGAGCAGGAAGGATGATCTTTTGGGCGGGCACTGGGATGATTTGCCCAGGGAGGTTTGGAGTCACTGTCTGGGCAAGTGTCACAGAGGTGTCTTGATGTGGCCCTTGGGGGCAGGGTTTGGGGTGATGCTGGTGCTGGGGTGGGACTGGATGATCCCCAAGGGCTCTTCCAGCCTTGATGATCCTGAGATTAGGATTGGAAGGACAGAAGTGTCCTAGGTGACATCAACCAGGCTGAAAGAATGAAGAAAACCTGGCATAAACCTCTTTTTACAGCCTGTGGTGCCTTCAAAATGTGTAGTTTTGGACACATCTACAAGTTCCACCTTTGTGGAGAATATTTGGAATCCCAGACTGATTTGGGTTGGAAGGGACCTCAGAGCCCACCCAGTGCCAGCCCTGCCATGGCAGGGACACCTTCCCCTGTCCCAGGCTGCTCCCGGCCCCAGTGTCCAACCTGGCCTTGGGCACTGCCAGGGATCCAGGGGCAGCCACAGCTGCTCTGGGCACCCTGTGCCAGGGCCTCAACACCCTCACAGGGAACAATTCCTGCCCAAGATCCCAGCCAGCCCTGCCCTCGGGCACTGGAAGCCATTCCCTGGCTCCTGTCCCTGCAGGCCTTGTCCCCAGTCCCTCTGCAGCTCTTCTGGAGCCCCTTCAGGCCTTGGCAGGGGCTCTGAGCTCTCCCTGGAGCTTCTCCTCTCCAGGCTGGAATTTCACCATGATCAGTGAGTTCTGCTCTGTTCAGGGGAGTTCCAGAGCCTGGTTTCACCCAACCCACTGCAAATCCTGGTGGGATTTCCATCGCCTTTGTCATGAAATTCAGATGGGAGAACAAAGTCCCTCTTTGAAGGACTGTCACAGATCCAGAGGAGCAGAGAGGAGGGAGTGGAAATCAGAAAGGAGATTTGAGTGACGTGGTGGCAGAGCTGATGGGAAAATGGAAGAACTGGACGTTGTTAATGAGATTCTTTGGTGCTTTCTGCAGTGGGGAATCCTGGGGTTAGTGATGCTCACAGCGGTGATGCTGCAGCGAGGATTTCCTCTCTCAGGCTTCCCCAGGGCCTTCTCATCTCTCTTTGTGATGCCATCATCATTCTATGCCCCCAGTTCTGCATTAATGGCTTGAGAGAATGCACAATGGAGTTCTGAAACTCCAGTCCCTAAGGAAGAAATATTTCCAGTACATTGCACACAGGTGGCCCAAAGCCTGTGGTTTATTCACAGTTCTTCCTGTAAGGCAGGTCTTTGCAGCCCTGTTTTTCACAGCAGCACCATCTCAGGGGAAGGAGCCTTGCTCTGCACTCCACTTATTCAATAACAATTTTCTAGGATGATGAATCCTAGAAAATGACATTTTGCCAGGCGATAATGGCTCTTTCCCAATCTACCTCAGGAAAAAAAAAAAGGCATGAAGTTACAAGCACAAGCCTTTCTGGTTAAGAATCGATTCAAAAGCTTCTCTAGAGCTTGGGATGGATATTCCTGAAAGCCTCTCTGGCTCGGCTGTTCAGTGGGACTTGTTCTGGATTGGGGCTCAGAACCTCCAGGACCTGCTGGGCAGGGAAGACCCCAAAGTTCCCAATAGGGAGCGACAAAAAAGTGGAGCTGGGCAGTGACTGTGTCCCTGAGCCCTTGGGTGGTCCCTGGGCCCTGTTTTCTCTTTCTCCACGAAATTCTCCCTCCACTCCCTTGGCTGGAAGTCTCTGAACTGTTTCTGCCGTCCCTCATTGCCCTCTTCTGGAATCTGTTTTTGTTGACCACAAAGCTCAGACTCTTCTCCTTCAGTTTTCCCCACTTCCCTATTCCCTAATCATTCCACTTTTCTTTGCCTTTCTTGTCTGAAATCTTTTTCCAAGCACTCCCAGGCCTTCCAAGGGGTCAGTTTTCCTCCTGCCTTTGCCAGAACATGCTGTACCAGAGCGAGCAGCCTTCCAGCATCCCTCTGTACTTTCCGTTTACATCAGCACATGGTTAAAGTTCACCTGATTTATTGATTTATTGTCATTGCAGTGTCCACAAGCTCAGCTCAAGATGAACTCTCCTCTGAATTGCTGCTTCCCTCTAAATTATTGCTCCTCCTCTAAATGATTTCTTCCCTGTGAGGCCCCAGGCTCCTGGGGGACCTGTGGGGACAGGCAGAGGCTGCCCCTTTGAGTCAAGATTTTAATGAGTTAAGATTTTAGCCAAGGGATAGAAGCAATTTATATTGATTAGGATGTAAGTTAGAGAAACAAAGATGAATTAATAATTATTAGATGCTTAAGCTAGAGCATAGGTAATGTACCACTTGCTATTATGGGCCTGTCTTGGTTGTCTTTGAAATGAGATAAATGGACCATCGGATAACAGAAAAAACCAACAGAGTCATGACAGGACATGGACCCAGAAACTCACTGGAACCAAAGCAAGAGGGATTGGAGCGTGCCAAGAGGCCATGAAGGCCTGCCAGCAGCAGGAAGATAAAAAGGTCACTGTGATGAAGACGTTCCTGACTTCATCCTTCAAGACCACGGACCCAATTCGAGACCACCGACCCAATTCAAGAGAAGAATTGTGCACTCCTGAAGGGCTTTTAACCTCATTTAAATACAGAGTGGGAGTGGGAGGTGCTGGGGTTATGCAGATGTGTAAGCATTTTGTGTATGTTAGACTTTGGGAAATAAATAGAGGGCAAAGAGCTTTGGAACCGGTGGCATGACTTTAGGAGATGACTCCTGTGCCGCCCGACATCACAGTAAAACATTCCACTCTCTAATTTTAACTAGGTAGAGGGCCTTAGTCCATGATCTTATTCATTTTATTTGAATCACCTCATCTCCAGGCCTGGCTCATGTTGACTCTCAGGGAAGCTGTGGCTGAGGAAGAGGCCTCTCACCTACAAAAGCTTTCCTGGCTATGGGGCAGGCAGATTTCCGAAGCAAACCTAAAGTACAGGTCAGCCTGAAAAAAACACATCTGGGTTGATTTTAGTACCTCCTAAATCCTGGAAGTGTCCAAGGCTGTGGGGCACANATGCTGTACCAGAGCGAGCAGCCTTCCAGCATCCCTCTGTACTTTCCGTTTACATCAGCACATGGTTAAAGTTCACCTGATTTATTGATTTATTGTCATTGCAGTGTCCACAAGCTCAGCTCAAGATGAACTCTCCTCTGAATTGCTGCTTCCCTCTAAATTATTGCTCCTCCTCTAAATGATTTCTTCCCTGTGAGGCCCCAGGCTCCTGGGGGACCTGTGGGGACAGGCAGAGGCTGCCCCTTTGAGTCAAGATTTTAATGAGTTAAGATTTTAGCCAAGGGATAGAAGCAATTTATATTGATTAGGATGTAAGTTAGAGAAACAAAGATGAATTAATAATTATTAGATGCTTAAGCTAGAGCATAGGTAATGTACCACTTGCTATTATGGGCCTGTCTTGGTTGTCTTTGAAATGAGATAAATGGACCATCGGATAACAGAAAAAACCAACAGAGTCATGACAGGACATGGACCCAGAAACTCACTGGAACCAAAGCAANGCCTTAGAATCCAGAATCCCGGCCTGGTTTGGGTTGGGAGGGACCTTAAATCCCACCCAGTGCCACCCCTGCCATGGCAGGGACACCTTCCCCTGTCCCAGGCTGCTCCCAGCCCCAGTGTCCAACCTGGCCTTGGGCACTGCCAGGGATCCAGGGGCAGCCACAGCTGCTCTGGGCACCCTGTGCCACGATGTCCCTGCAGACACTTTTCCTGCTTCCTTCTAAACTCCCGATATCCTTGAGCAGCCAAAGTTGTACCTTCTATTCTCCCCTGGTTTGCCTCAGCAATGAGGCTGCCCTGAGGTGGCACAGCCTTATCTCTGCCTTACCTGCCCCCAGCAGGACCTTGGAACCAGCTGATGGTTCCCAGCCACGTTTGGCTGCCAGGAACTCGCCGTCCTTCCGGGCAAAGCAGCTGCTGGAGAGAGGAGAGCGGAAAGGAGCAGTGAGGGAGAGGCAGGGAATCTCCAGCCCCTCTGCTCCACGTGCAGCGGGCACTACACCATAGGGTTTTGTCACTCTGAAAGCCAGAACAAAAGAAGAAAAAAGGGGGGAAATATAGAAAGAAGCTGATGCTGTGGGAGGAGGGACAGGGAACACAGGATCAGCATTCCCAGAGCAGCCTTGGGGACAGGTGGAGAAAAGCACCAATGAAACAAAATACCTTGAAAAAATCAGCTCAATAAATTCCATATTCTCCATGAAAGCAGGATATGACCAAAATTTAAAAAAAAAAGTGCAGAAAAGCCAGGTACAGATTCCATAGAATCCCAGAATCCCAAATCCCTGAGGCTGGAGAAGCCCTCCCAGCCCAGGCAGTCCCAGCGGTGCCCGATGCCCACCTTGTCCCCAGCCCAGAGCTCTGAGTGCCACCTCCAGGGGACACCTGCAGGGATGGGCACTGCAAACCTCCCTGGGCAGCCCCTGCCAAGGCCTGAGCTCCCTTTCCATGGGGAAATTCCTGCTGCTGCCCAAGCTGAGCCTGCCCTGGCCCAGCCTGAGGCCGTTCCCTCTCCTCCTGTCCCTGCTTCCCCCTGGCTGTCCCCTCCTGGCAGGGACTTGGGGACATTGGGAAGATCCCTCCTAAGCATCCTCTGAGGGGAGCTGGGAGATGAAAACAGGTGGAATCAATTCCTGTTTTCCTCCTGCAACCACTCCCAAAAAGGAGATGTTTATGCCTCAAGTAACAAACATCAATCCCCAAAACTGTGCAATTCCCACATCAGGCTAAGGCACAGCCTCACTCCTGGAAGGTTCCTTTTGGTGACAGAATTTCATTTCTCACTCTCACTTTGATGCAATGACACACAAACCCAGTTAATGCCCCCTGCAAAGGTCCCACCCTGTGCGGGGTACAGCCTTTACCCACCTGTGCAGGTGAAGCTGGATTTGGAACAGGGAGTCACAGCTCCTTGAGTTCTTAAATTAAGAATACACATCAGTAGATAATTAAAATGAGCCTAATTTAACTCCCACTTCAGCTGCCAAGCTTCCCACAGACATCAGTTCATCCCACCTGAAAAACTTCACAACTTTGCATCAGGGAAGGATAAATTCCATAGAAAGATGATGCCAGTGGGGACATCCCTAAAAACACATCATTTCTCATTAGAAAAAAATAAACCAGATCAGGTCATTCCTTACAAAAGACTATTTTCTTTTATAAACATTTTGATTTGTTTTTGCAATAAATAGTTCATCAAAGTAAAATTAATTAGTGTTACATATAAATATGACATTTGCTTTTTAATGTCATAATCAGAGCCAGAATTGCTACAGCTCCTCAGGGAGCCACAACCAACAGTGGCAGAAGTTATGGATCATTTGATTCCTCATTAAGAGCCCAGGTTCTTTTACTTAAAGAGATTAAAATGATTCTGTCAAAAGTCTAGGACCACGTGTTTGTCTGTGGATTTTTCCTGCTGGAGAATGCAGCAATGAGATAAACCCAAAAGTCCATTTGCTTCTCCTTTTCCAAGGAAGAACGAGGAGGATATTCAGGCTTTTCCTGAGGCTGTTCCCACTCCTGAGTCGGAGTCTCCTTGTGCAGGGTCCTGAGGGTGCTCCGGTGTCCTGCTGGCCTCATCCCCACTGCCCTCACTGAGGGTTTGGGATTGCTCTGAAATCACACTCAGCTTATCATAAACCAGGAGTTCTTCTTGTGGAAGTGGAGGCAAAGGTTGTGCAGCACTGGCAGGTTTGTTCAAAAACTGGGAAACAAAGAGGAAGGGAGGATTAGCTCTCTCCAGCTGCCCCATCCTGATTGCTCAGAAATACTGGGATTATTAAACAACACTGGGATTGTTCTGCACACATCAAGTGGCTTTCTCAGGCCTTACAAGTCCCACAGGGCCAACAGTGTCATATCCTCCCAAATATCCTGTTCCAGGCTTGGGAGCAAAATGGAAGTGCCTTTCAATAACGTCAGGGCTGGGAGTCTTGTTTGGAATAGAAACTTGAAGAAATTCAGTTTTGATTTGGAACAAACACTAAATGGTAACTGGGCTGTAGGTGAAGGAGTTCACAGAGAGATTTGTCAAGAACCGCCCCTCTGGCACTGGAAGCCATTCCCTGGGTCCTGTCCCTCCAGCCCTTGTCCCCAGTCCCTCTGCAGCTCTCCTGGAGCCCCTCTGGGCCCTGCAAGGCCACACTGAGCTCACCCCAGAGCCTTTCCTTCCCCAGGCTGAGCAATCCCAGCTCTCCCAGCCTTTCCTCACAGAGCTGCTCCATCCCTCTGCTCAGCCTGGTGCCCTCAGATGAAACCATTGTGAACTGAATTTGGAATAAGAAACCAGCTGCTCTGTCAGGAGGGCTGTGCACTGTAGATACAAAACTCAGCACAAATATCTTCACTATCAGACCCTTTTGTACCAAGCTGGGACTGGGAATGTTGTGGCACAAACCTGCAAAGGAAACATTCCCATAGTGAAAGCACTGCCTTGGCCAAAGCACAATTTAGGGAGGCACAGCTGACCTCTGATTCCTCAAATCCTGCTCTGATTTGAGCACCAGCCCAAAGTTCTCTCTGTCCTTAGGGCCACCTCGGAGCAAAGGAAACTCGAGCACATCCTGTGAGGATCTGGTGCTGCCTGCCCAGCTGCTCAGCTTCAGCTTCTGCAAACCAAGGCACGGAGGGACAGGGAATGGCTTCCCAGTGCCAGAGGGCAGGGCTGGCTGGGATCTCGGGCAGGAATTGTTCCCTGGCAGGGTGTTGAGGCCCTGGCACAGGGTGCCCAGAGCAGCTGTGGCTGCCCCTGGATCCCTGGCAGTGCCCAAGGCCAGGGTGGACACTGGGGCTGGGAGCAGCCTGGGACAGGGGAAGGTGTCCCTGCCATGGCAGGGCTGGCACTGGGTGGGATTTAAGGTCCCTCCCAACCCAAACCAGTTGGGATTCTGTGATTCCATGACACTCCTGGTGCTGAGCACGTGTTCAACCTAAAGCAGGAGCCAAAGTCAGCTGCAAACCTTGGGGTGCTGAGCTCCAAGTGAATCAAAATGAAAGCCCCAGAGGAGCTGCAGGAACTGAGGGGAGCACAGGTTGGCGCAGGAGTATTTTGTACACCCTTGTTTCTGGGAAGGGATTCTGCTGCAGCCTCTTTGTCTCCTAGGTGAGACCCCATCAGCAATGGCTGCTGTCACTGCTCTCCTTTTGGCTGGAATTTCAGACTCCATGGAATCAGAGATTCCCAGAATGGCTTGGGTTGGATGGGACTCCAAAGCTCATCCCATCCTGCCCCTGCCATGGTCAGGCTGCTCTGGTACAGCTGGTCCAGCCCAGGTTCCTTCCTCAGACACTTTCCTGAAGTTAAAACTTGTGATTACACTCGTGGCGGGACTTTGCTGCAGGAGAAAAAAGAGCTGGTTTAAGTCTAAAAGGAGGCAGGAGAGACAGAGATTTCTGTTGCTCACTGGTTAAATGAGGAACTGAATTTGACACCTGGTACTATCTCACTTCAAAATCAACAAACCCATCCTGTTTCTGAGCCATAAAAAGCTGGTGATTACAAATTACAGATCACTGACCATCAGGTGTCAGTGAAAGGAGGCAAAATAAAAGAAGTTCTAAATGTTTTGGCACTGAGAGCCTTGAAAAAACAAGTGTCTGCTGGAAAGGCTGATTTTTACATGTTAGGCAGAAAACAAACCTCTTTCAAGTGTTGTGGGAAAATGTAGGAAGGGCAGAAAACGTGTTTGATGAGTCTGTACAGATAAAAACTGGAGAAGAAACAAACGGTGACAGCTGTGACCATGACCAGCATGGATCCCACCAGAACAGTCACAATCACCCACACAGGGGTTACACCTGCAGGAGACAAGGGAAAAAAACAATGAAAACTGTCATTATTCATTTCTGAGTAGTTTTCAAATGATCTCTTTCTCTACAGAACACCGCATCCCGCCATCACCTGGCAGTGCCCCAGGCCAGGCTGGAGCAGCCTGGCACAGTGGAAGGTGTCCCTGCCACGGCAGGGGTGGCACTGGGGGGGCTCTGAGGTCCCTCCCAGCCATCCCAGGTGGGATCCCATGATTTCCCAGTTGCCCACGTTACCATTGTGGGTTGTCTGCTCACAGAGCTCCCCGCTCAGCTCCCCTGTCTTGTTCAACTCGGGAATCACCACCTGCACTCGGACACAATAAACTGTCCATGGCTCCAGCTGGGAGAGGATCTCCGAGCCGTGTTTGGTGTCCACCTGAGCTACCTGAAACCACAGAAAAACAGAAGAAATGGAAGCGTGTGAGATCAGTGACTTAGCTATGGAATTAGCTGAGGAATAACCAAGGAATTACACTTGCAGTTACAACTGTACTGGGAGACCATCCACACCACTGACCTTGGGGCTGTTTCCAGCAGCACTACCCAAGGTTTAGGCTAATGAGGGGTATAAATGAGATCTGGTGGCAGCCAGAAACTGTCACCCAACCAAATGAGATCAGCTAGGAGCACAGTTAGACACAGACACCACCTAACTGTGGCAGCAAGTGGAATGGAGGAACAGCACAAGTGGAAAACGCCTCAGGTTGCGCCAGGGGGGTTTTAGATGGGACATGAGGAAAAACTTCTTCACTGAAAAAGCTGCTGAGCCATGGAATAGGCTGCCCAGAGAAATGGTGCAGTCCCCACCCCTGGAAGTGTTAAAAAATGTGTAGATGTGGCACTTGGGGACATGGGTTGGTGGTGAACACGGGGTGCTGGGTTCATGGCTGGAACTGATGACCACAGAGGGCTTTTCCAACCTTTCCCAGCTCTGTGATTCTGTGATCTGTCATCTAGACAAAACCAAAAGAGAGGAGTGAGGAAGGGAGGGAGGGAGGGAGAAAGAAAGAAAGAAAGAAAGAAAGGGAGAAAGAAAGAAAGGGAGAAAGAAAGAAAGGGAGAAAGGGAGAAAAAGAAAGAAAAAGAAAGAAAGAAAGAAAGAAAGAAAGAAAGAAAGAAAGAAAGGAAGAAAGAAAGAAAGAAAGAAAGAAAGAGAGAGAAAGAGAAATATTTCTGTGAGGCGGCTGAGCAGGTGAATTTGCTGTTCAGGACTAGTTATGTCCCTGTAAGTGCAGAGGACCCCTCAACAGGAACAGGAGACTCTGCAGCCAGGTTTCCATCCTGGAGCAAGCACCCACCTCACAAATGGCCTGTGAAGTCACCCAGTCTCTGCCCATTGCCTCTCTGATCCCTAGGGAATGTCCCAGACTCGCACCTGGAAGTGTTGGAAGCACAGACTCTAATTGCAGTGCTGTTCCTCTGGTGAATGTAGCTGAGGTGCATATATCTGCATTCCTCAGGAGGCTGGGAATGGAAAAGCTGCTGCTGTGTGGGAAATGATGGCCCCTCCTTTCTGGAACTGAATGGCAAATATATGTGGCACTGTGCAGGTAACAGTTATAAATCCGAACTACACGTGGAGGAGTCCCATTATATAAAATTGCACTGATGTACAAACCACTCATTAACTGTGACTGGGGTCTGCTGCTCAGAGGCTCCCTGTTTGCCTGGAACAGAGGCCATAATGCTCTAATTAATACATGATTAATGATCTTTCTCCATGTAATGTGTATGGAGGAGCACAACTGCCTGTGGAAGAGGCTGTCCCTGAGAGGGAGAAAGGGAACTGCAGAGGATACAACCTGCAGAGCTGCAGGTGATCACAGTGAATAAAAGCCTCATCCATTTTTAGACATTTGGGGG
>WBMY01014889.1:0-22297 GCA_013397315.1 Donacobius atricapilla | reverse complement strand
AGTTTGAGGGTGTGGGGGTAAAAAGCCCAAAGTCCCACTAAGAGGGAAATAACAATAACAAAGTTATTGATAATTATGGAAAGAGAAAATTCTGTCCATGCTGCTGTTTAACTACACAGCTCCTGCATTTGCTGAGTCCCAGTTGTAGTGACCAGACTTGACTAATTGTAATTAGTTGAGATCCATTTTTTGCTCTTAGAATCACAGAATCCCACACTGGTTTGGGTTGGGAGGGACCTTAAATCCCACCCATTCCCACCCCTGCCATGGCAGGGACACCTTCCCCTGTCCCAGGCTGCTCCCAGCCCCAGTGTCCAACCTGGCCTTGGGCACTGCCAGGGATCCAGGGGCAGCCACAGCTGCTCTGGGCACCCTGTGCCAGGGCCTCAACACCCTCACAGGGAACAATTCCTGCCCAAGATCCCAGCCAGCCCTGCCCTCGGGCACTGGAAGCCATTCCCTGGCTCCTGTCCCTGCAGGCCTTGTCCCCAGTCCCTCTGCAGCTCTCCTGGAGCCCCTTCAGGCCCTGCCAGGGGCTCTGAGCTCTCCCTGGAGCTGCTCCTCTCCAGGTGAGCACCCCCAGCTCTCCCAGCCTGGCTCCAGAGCTCTGCAACCTGTGCCAGACCCTGCAGGAGCTTCCAGGACTTTCCCAGGACGGTGTTTTCCAGGACAAGCACAGATGGAGGTCAAGGAGTCACCATACCCAGGGAGCAGAAGCCAGGTCTGTGTCCCTGCTGCCTTTCTTCCAGTAGAGGATCCTGTAATTCCAGGAGCCATAGTACTGCTTCAGGGGCCACCGGTCCTGCTGGCGCTCGGCAAAGGGCCCGCAGAAATCCACGTGCAGAGCTCCAGACTCTGACTTCAGCCTCACCTCAGGGGGACCAATGGTGGCTGCACACAGGGACAGGAGAGAACAGGAGGGAATTCAGCTTCAGCTCTCTCAGCTGGACCTCTCTACACAGCCCCTAAGTCACCTTTTAAATAATGTGTTTAGAAGAAAGGAATTTCTTTTCCTGGATCAGGCAGAAATAAATCCTTTCCCCACAGAAGTGCTCAGGAAAGGGTTTTATTTTTGCAGTTAAACACCAGGTACCAATGCAGGCTCCATTTCCACACCCTCTAAATGAGCTCAGTTCCCCTTTGACAGCTGTGGTGACTCCAGGAGGGGAAGGATCATTTCCATGGCTAGCACTTACTTCTCCTTCTGGGCCAAACTGTCACCACATCTGTCTGTCCTGAGCAGACCCTCGAAAAAGTGTTTTGTTGTGGGGTTTGGTGGGTTTTGATTATGATCAGCTTGAAAAATGAAAACACTTGAATTATGTCTGCCTTGTGCAATCAAGATTTCTTGGCGGAAAATTATTCTTTCTTTGGGTGAGAGTGGGGTTTTTTTGAAGTAAGAAAAAATAAAAATTAATTTTTTTGCCTGGCAAAGCAACGAATAAGGAAGTAACTGAATTTATTTAGATATACAGGAAGTCTGGCTCCTTGAAGACAACTTCTCCCTGGCTGGAAAATAGACATGTGCCTTATTTTAAGAGAAAATGATGCTTTATTTGAAAATCTCCTCCAAAGAGGTTATCAATACTATGACAGTGAATCTACTCTGCTTTCTGTCAGTGTTATAACTAAGATTTTATAGTACAGTGTAATTAAATGATAAAATGCTCTGCATCCTCCAGTTTCTCTCACAGAGCCAGGCAGTGACTTCTTGGAACCGCGGGCAGTGAGAATTTCAGCCTTTCTGTGCTGACAGGCACTGACCCCCAAGCAAACGCTGCATTGCACCTGAGCCCCTGGAGAAGCTTCCAAAATTGAGTGACAGCCCTGGGATTGTGGCTGTGCAGTTTGAATAGAAGGGTGTGATAGCACAGGGTGCAAAACTTAGAGTTGAAGGGTTTAGAATACAGTAATAGATATATAAAGTGAAATGGAGGATTTAGGGCTGAGGCCAGTCCTTCTTTTTCACCTTCTTCTCCGTGGCTCTGGGTGGTGTTTTGTAATTAGGTAGAAAAGTCCTCATTGCAGGCCATGGGTGTTTGGTTATTGGGTTAAAAGTGAAAATAATTTAGGTGTCATTTCTTAATTGGACAGTTTATCCTTAAAAGGCCTTGTAGAGAGAGAGATAAGGGGCCATTTTTAGTTTGTTAGCTACAAGTGCTGTAGCACTCACAGCCTGTGGGACTGCAACACAGATAAGAATTAACAAACATCTGAGCCCGAACACCGCCTGGCGCATTTAATCTGACCCCGGCAGAAAAGGAGCTAAAACGCGACGGTGCCTGAAGAGCAGGCGGTGTTTTTGGGGGACAAGAGGAGAGGGAAGGCAGGCTCACTGTCATCCATGGGCTTGAAGCTGAGGGTGACCCAGGGCGAGCGCAGCGGCCCCGCCTCAGCACGCAGCTGCAGGGTGTAGCTGCCGTAGGCAGAGAGCCCGGAGACGTCGCAGTACGGCAGGTGCAGCGCGGCCCGCAGCGTGTGGTAGGTGTCCCCGCGGAGATTCACGCTGCAGGGAACACAAACGACGCCTCTGAGAGGGGAGCACATCACAGAGATGCTCTCAGAGGTGGTGGGAAATACTGAAGGTAAGGAGGTTGTTGTAGGACACCATCGCAGTTTACCAAGAACGACGTAGACTCACTTTTTCAGAAGGCTAGAAAGCTGATTCTACTTTATTTTGAGCTGATCCCTCTTTTTATAACGTTTTACACAGACCAATTTGATTGGTGAAACAAAGGCAAACCTCTACTTTATTTTGAGATGATCCTTCTTTTTATACTATTTTACACAGACCAATTTGACTGGTGAAACAAAGGCAAACCTCTTCAATCGCATTGGTCAAACGAGAGGGATGTCAAGAAGTCCCTCTGTCGCCCTGATTTTTCAGCCTTCTCTTTGCGTCTCACAGTTCATAGTTCTTAGGTTGTTTCTCATACACGGGTGTTACAAATAGAAGCCATGTTTTCCTTAATTCAAGCTAGTTTACGTTCTTTGTTTTAGAGATATGGACAGCTGATGGACAGTTGTCTTGACCAATGGGATGGGGAGAGGTGTCAGCCTTCTCCCCCAGTCCCTGGCCTTTGTAGAAATACTATAAAAGTGGAGTCAGATTTTGTAATAAAGAGTTCATGCCTTCTCACCAAAGTGAGTGTGTGCCTGTGTGTCCAACAACAACATCCCTCCTATGAGAAAGGAATGAAATAACATAGGTACAGTTAGAAAAACATTGCTCTTGTTTACAGAAAATCGCCTGAGAAAAGAATTTCCAAAAACCAAAACATGTCAGGCAGGAATTCAGGGCTACAGGACATGAAATAGATTGACTCCATAGAGCTGTCAGAAGAGAAGGAAGGCTTTAGTTACAATCCCAACAGTTTCTTTTAGAACACGCTGTGTAAATAGGTCTGTTATTGGTCCATGGCACTGACACTGCTCTCCATTGGTTCAGGAATAGGAAACAACCCCTGGGGACAGTTGTTCTGGCAAAGGGAACACTGTTTGCTGAACCTGTGCTGAGAAACGCAGAGAGATGTTTTGGAAAGAGAAAACTGTTGGCAGCTTTCCCTTGGGAAAGGAGCTAGCAATGGTTAGCAAGCTGAAATTCAGGCTCAGAAATATCGAGCCCACACTAAAGATAAGAATGTCGTTGTAGGACACGGAAAAATTAATGACTCCAAATTCTTTTTTAGAAGGCAAAAACATCAGGAGGCTTTATTGACTAATTCTTACTACCTTTTATAAGATGTTCTGATACAGACTTATCATGATTGGTGAACAGAAATTACACCTCTCTAATTCTGTTGGTTAAACTAGAGAAACAGAACTAGAAAGGCAAACACTACCTGGAGAAAGATTGTTTTGAGAAATGAAGAGTTGTTTACAAAGATTAGTTTGAGAAGAAGCTTTCTCGAGGTATTTTTCCCTTGGAAAAGGTTAGCAGCTGCTAGCAGGCTCAAATCTCTCAGACTCAGAAAGATCAGGCCCACAGTAAGAAGGTTTTTAGAAAGCAGGCCCCAGAAACAGAAAGAGCAGAAGAATTTAGAATTGGCTGCAACTGCAAAGCTTGAAAGTAGGAGAAGTTACAGTAGTACAGCAAGCAAGGACATGAAACCATAGTCTGTGTCTTAGGTTTGGCTAGGATAGACGTTAAGGCTGCAGAAAAGAACGCCTAGCAAGCTAGTATGAAGTTTAAAACTCAATAGTGGAACATCGTTTATTTTTAATAGAAAGCACACAAGCAAGCATTGTTTGAAGCAGGTGTCTGTGTGCTTTCAGTGATTGGCCAGAACAATTGTCTGTAAGCTTTAGCAATGTGCTATTGGCTAGAAAACTTTTAAAATGCCCCGTAACAAAGAAACCTTTGGCTGCTGCTGGCAGGCACGAGCTGTTGCCATCCTTCAATTGTCTCAAACCCTGTTATGAGGCTGATGCCACAATAAAAGCTCCAGGAACCTCTAGCAGTGGTCCTGTCCCGTTCCTGCACAAAGCTCCAACACAAAAGATGATTTATTGCTTTATCAGTCCCACAAGAGGGTGAGATTTTAAGGCTGTTACATCCTGAATCATGATTTTAAAGGGTTAAGATTTCAGCCGAGTATTAGAAACAATTTTTATTGATTAGGGTGCAAGCCAGGAAAAACAAAAGCTAAGTTAATGATTATTAGAGCTAGATGATTTATTGTTAGGTGTTGTGTGCTTGTTTAAGTTGTGTTTATAGAAGAAGATGAAATAGATGGACCATCATAAAGATAAACAGAAACCAATGGGACGTGACCTGCACCTGGACTCAATACTAACTGGAAGCAGGAGGGATTGGAGCGTGCCAAGAGGCCATGAAGGCCTGCCAGCAGCAGGAAGATAAAAAGGTCACTGTGATGAAGACGTTCCTGACTTCATCCTTCAAGACCACGGACCCAATTTGAGACCACCAACCCAATTCAAGAGAAGAACTGTGCACTCCTGAAGGGCTTTTAACCTCATTTAAATACAGAGTGGGAGTGGGAGGTGCTGGGGTTATGCAGATGTGTAAGCATTTTGTGTATGTTAGACTTTGGGAAATAAATAGAGAGCAAAGAGCCTTGGAACTGGGGGCATGACTTTAGGAGATGACTCCTGTGCCGCCCGACATCACAGTAAAACATTCCACTCTCTAATTTTAACTAGGTAGAGGGTTGCTGGAACCCTGGAAACTGAGAGGTTTGGATTTTCTTTGCTGTCAGGAAGTGACTCTCAAGAAAACACTGCATTTGACCTGAGGCCGTGGAAAAGGCTCCTGAAGTTAACTGACAGTACTGACATTGTGGGTGTGTAGTTTAAATAGAATTGTGTGATATCACAGGGTGAAAACTAGAGAGTTTAAGATTTTAATATATAGTAATATATATATAGGGCAAGATGGAGACTTTAGGGTGGAGGTTTCGCTGTTCTTTTTTCACCTTCTTCCTTCTTCTTCATGGGTTTGGGTGGTTTTCTGTAGTTGGTTAATAAAGTCCACATTGTGGACTTCAAGTGTTGTTCAAGTGGTTGGTTATTGGGAAGCTTTTCTGTTTCAAGTGGTTGGTTATTGGGTTTAAAGTAAAAATAAGTTAGGTGGCGTTTCACAGTTGGACGGATTGTCCTTGACAAGACCTTGTAGGGAAAGAGATACAGCTCCATTTCTGNTGGAGACTTTAGGGTGGAGGTTTCGCTGTTCTTTTTTCACCTTCTTCCTTCTTCTTCATGGGTTTGGGTGGTTTTCTGTAGTTGGTTAATAAAGTCCACATTGTGGACTTCAAGTGTTGTTCAAGTGGTTGGTTATTGGGAAGCTTTTCTGTTTCAAGTGGTTGGTTATTGGGTTTAAAGTAAAAATAAGTTAGGTGGCGTTTCACAGTTGGACGGATTGTCCTTGACAAGACCTTGTAGGGAAAGAGATACAGCTCCATTTCTGATTTGTTAGCTAGAAGTGCTGTAACACTCACAGTTTGTGAGACTGTAACATAGATAAGAATTAATGAACATCTGAGTCTGAACAAGAAATACTGTCTGGAGCATTTAATCCCAGACTCTGGCAGAAAGAGAAGATAAAAGCAACAATGCATCTTTATCCAATCATGTAACACCACACAAACCTACATTGCTACATCTTCATCCTCTTGCTGACTCTATAATTAGTTCTACTGATAAACTTTAAAACCTTCCACTATATAGCTTAACATGCTTTTTACACTTACAAAAGGCATGTTTCTGCTTAAATCACCAATACATTCTTGCATTATATCTATGTGATTTTACTGCTCTAAATTAGTAAGCCTTTTCCAGGGTCTTAGATCAACCTCTGTATCCATTTCTATCCCTGAGCCTGTATGCACAAGGTTTTGGGAGCTTTCCATTCCCCACAGTGTAGGGGATGGACAATTGCACCTGGCTGAATGGCTTCAAGGCAGCAAAGCGGTCAATGCAAGCAGTCAGCACTCACGGACACGGAAATGTATCCTGTGTGTGCAAGACTCACACTGAGGATTTTACAGCCATCTATAAATCCATGATAAACACAGGGATTTAAATTCTAATTCTGTGAAAAATACCCTTTTCCTGGCAGGGTCACAACCCTCCATTCAGCAGGCAGGAGTTCAGAGGAGGCAGCAAACTCTCAGCCAGTGCCACTGCAGGGCATTGCTGTCCCACTGGGACAAGGAAAAGCCAGGGCAAACAGGGCTGGGAAGTGACCAGGAACTGCTTATGGAAAAGCAGCACAGAGGGTGTGGGTTGGAGGGACCTCAGAGCCCACCCAGTGCCACCCCTGCCATGGCAGGGACACCTTCCCCTGTCCCAGGCTGCTCCCAGCCCCAGTGTCCAACCTGGCCTTGACCAATATATGATTTAATAGATGATATTTAATATATTTTATTCTTTCTGCTTTGCATCAAAAGCCTGCCCAGAAATGTACCGATCAAGACACCATGGCTACAGAACACAGAAAAGTCTTCTCTTAACTAAGCATGAAGAGAAGGCTCTGGGCAAGGCTCAGAGCTCCTTGCAGGGCCTGGAGGGGCTTATCACGAAGAGGGAGGACTTTTATACGNGATGGGGTGGCTGCATCTGAGAGCTCAGGGAAGGGCAAACACTCAGCACGACCAGGGCTCTTCAATCACAGGGAAGTTTTCCGTGAGAGAGAAAAACCACAGACACAGCCGGTAACATCCAATGTTAGAATGAGTTTGTGGTTCCAAAATAAACAAGACAAAGCTGCCCTGGGTGTGAATGCCCAGAAAATGCCTCTGTCCTGTCCCTCACCTCAGCAGAGGAGCCTCTCACAAGCAGAAATCAAGGGACAGCTCCTGATTGTGCTGTGAAAAGGATGCAAATCCCAAGCACACAGAGCTGTAATGTGGATTAGAGGCAGTCCAGCCCCAGACCTACCTCTTGTATCGGACGGTGTAGGTGATGTTCTCTTTGGGGAACCGTGGTGCATCCCACTGCAAGGTGCTGTGAAGATTGACTGAAGTAATTCTTGCATTTCGGGGCTTTGGGATCATCCCAGAAACTGGAGGAGGAATCAGAACCAAACATTTCAGTGTTTGCTCCAGCACTTCTCGCTCATCCAAAATTTAAATACAGCCTCTGCCATGCCTTAGGTGCTTATTTAAAAACAGAGCCAAATTAAATTAATTTAAATCCTGATGCCTCTCCTGCCTCCTTATGCAACAAGACAAAATACTGGCACCAGTGACTTCCAGTAAGTCCTTGTGACACCAACATTTCTTGTGCATGACTGAGCTGGTGCTGCCCAGGACTCAGGGCACGAACTCTCCCTGAGATTGTCAAACCCCAATTTTTCTAAGCAGTGCTCCAGCAGCACTGTGGGAAAAACAAGGGCGTGGGGGTTGATAAACAGAGATAAACCAGAAGCACCTCTGAAGGTAAGAGAGCTATTACATATAATTAAATATAATTATCATTAATCAGCATTATTCACAAGTGACAACACCCCAGTTGTTCTCCATTCTTGGAACTGAATAAAAGAAACCCAAAAGTAGTATAAAGTATCAATGAAAAGTCCATTACTGTTATGATTTAATTATTCTTACATAATTGTAGGTACTGAGACTAAAATAGCCAAGATTCCAGTCCATTACTGCACCCCAGATGAGCAATGCAAACAAACCCTGTAAGAAATGGGCAGTGCTTAAATGTCACAGGAGTCACACCTGATGACAGAAGCTCTAAGATAAATAACACATTTTCCATGTCTGTAGTTCACAGAATCGTCAGGGCTGGAAAAGACCTTCAAGGTGACCCTGTGTCACCCCAGCACCTCCATAATCACCCCTGAGCCGTGTCCCCAGCTGATGCAGAAATGAATGAAATCTGTGTGTCAGTCACTCCCCTATGCAGGCAAGAGTTTGAAATCTGAACCTGGCTTCAACAAAACAGCTTTCAGACTCTGGTCCTACATACAGTGCTACCCTTGCACACAACAGAAAAATCAAACCCACTGCACATCACAAATACAGAAGTACAAATCACACACTGGCTTGGGCTGGGGGATCCTAAAGCCCACCCAGTGCCACCCCTGCCCTGGCAGGGACGCCTCCCACTGCCCCAGGCTGTTCCAAGCCCGAGTGTCCAACCTGCCCTTGGGCACTGCCAGGGATCCAGGGGCAGCCACAGCTGCTCTGGGCACCCTGTGCCAGGGCCTCAACACCCTGCCAGGGAACAATTCCTGCCCAAGATCCCAGCCAGCCATGCCCTCTGGCACTGAGAAGCCATTCCCCTTTATCCTGGCATTCTGGGCCTTGTCCAAAACCCTCTCAGTACTCTTGGAGTGCTGCCCAGGCTTTGAGGATGAGGTCTGAGGTAGGCATGCAAATTCCCAGAAAAAGCACATTTCCTTGCAAGGCTCACTTCCCTCACAGTGCTTCCCAGCTGAGGAGCCTCCAGGTAAACTGCTTCATTGGGCACTGTGGAGTCAAAGAGCTGAGGAAAAACTTCTCTGGTTTCATGTTTGTGCACAGATCTCTGAGCCCAGGCAGTCCCAGCGGTGCCCGATGCCCACCTTGTCCCCAGCCCAGAGCTCTGAGTGCCACCTCCAGGGGACACCTGCAGGGATGGGCACTGCAAACCTCCCTGGGCAGCCCCTGCCAAGGCCTGAGCGCCCTTTCCATGGGGAAATTCCTGCTGCTGCCCAAGCTGAGCCTGCCCTGGCCCAGCCTGAGGCCGTTCCCTCTCCTCCTGTCCCCGTTCCCTGGCAGCAGAGCCCGATCTCCCCTCGCTGTCCGCTCTGCAAACAGCGACCCGGAGCTCCCGGGACTTGCACAATGCCCCAGTCCCGGCAGGACCGTCCCCGTCTCCCAGCACAGACTGAACCCCGGAGCAACAACGCCCGGGAGCGGCGGGACCCCGGCACGGCCCCGGGCACGGCGGAGGCTGGGCGGGCTGGCCCCGCTGCCCCACACGGCGCTCCCNCCCCGAACCCTCCCGCTTCCCTCGGGGCAGGCACGGAGCAGCCCCGGCACCCCGAACCCTCCCGCTTCCCTCGGGGCAGGCACGGAGCAGCCCCGGCACCCCGAACCCTCCCGCTTCCCTCGGGGCAGGCACGGAGCAGCCCCGGCACCCCGAACCCTCCCGCTTCCCTCGGGGCAGGCACGGAGCAGCCCCGGCACCCCGAACCCTCCCGCTTCCCTCAGGAACGGCACCGGGCAGACCCGGCACCCCGAACCCTTCCGACATCCTGAACCTTTCCGGCACCCCAAACTCTTCCACTTGCCCCCCGAGCAGCTCGGGCAGGGGGGTTCCCCCTCGCACACCGGCTCTTGTTTCCCCTCACACACTGAGGGGTGGCTCACACCAGGGATTTTCAATGACAGAAAAAAATAGTTTAATGTGAGTCGTTAATTGTACAAAATTATATAAAAAATAAATTCAAGAAGTATATTAATGCCTCCAACCGCTCCGTTGTCAGCTGAGCATTCCTGTCTCTGCCCCCATTATTCCACTTGATCAGCTTTCTCTGCACAAATACAGCATCCAGCCAGCAGAACAGGAGTCACAAAAATACAGTGACAAGAGATAAACAATAAAAAAATTGAAAAAGTGGTCTGGTTGAGAGACTAGCCTTCCCCTGTCCCAGGCTGCTCCCAGCCCCAGTGTCCAACCTGGCCTTGGGCACTGCCAGGGATCCAGGGGCAGCCACAGCTGCTCTGGGCACCCTGTGCCAGGGCCTCAACACCCTGCCAGGGAACAATTCCTGCACAAGATCCCAGCCAGCCCTGCCCTCTGGCACTGGGAAGCCATTCCCCTTTATCCTGGCATTCCGGGCCTTGGAAATTGCCTCTTGCCCCCACCCCAGGGAACAATTTCTAATCCAAAACTGCACTCTGTCAGTTTGAAGCCATTCCCTCTTGTCCTGTCCCTCCATCCCTTGTCCAAAGCCCCTCTTTTGGAGCCCCTTTAGGCACAGGAAGGGGCCCTAAGGTCTCTCTGGATCCTTCTCCAGACAAACACCCCCAGCACTTTCTTTCTGTAGGAGCCCACACTCACAGGACGTTAATGAGAGGACAAGAATTGTGTGTTCAGTCGAGAAATAAGAGCTGGACAGCGCTGGTTCCTATGTTATAAAGTAAAAGCAGCTCTCCCTTCATCTCCTCATGTACCCTGTTACGAGCTCTGTGTCCGAGTCGGAAGGGTCGCTTTCCTCGGAAGAAGAGGAGTTTTTCCACTCCTGGAAGTCGTTAGAACAAGGTGCTCCCTGCACACTTGCCGTGTCCTCCAGCAGCTTTGCCTGCAGAGTGTGAGCATGGTGCCAGTCACCTGCATCCCCCTGGGCTGGGGGAGCGGCTGCAGCCCCGTGCCCGTCCTGCTCCAGCGTTCCCAGCAGCACCGTGTGTAAATTAATGGTGAAGCACTCCCCGCGCCCCTGGGAGTCACAGCTGCCCTCACAGAAAGGGCTCGGTAATTCACTCCCGCTGTCTTCCCGTCCTTCAGGGCACTGCAGGCCCTGCTGAGGCTCTGCAGCTGGGCTGTCCCCGGCCTGGCTGCTGCTGCTGCTGCTGCTGCTGTGCTCACAGGGGCTGTTCACCGAGTACTGCAGCGGGATGCCGGGGCTGGCCCTGCCTGCGCCCCCACGCCGTGTGTAGTCGCGGTCACCCGGGCCACTGCTGTCACTGTCACTGCTGTCGCTGTCACTGTCCTCACTGGCACTGCCTCGGCGCCCCCTGGCCTTGCCTTTCACCTCTCTGGGGATGATCTCCACAGAGGCCACTTCTTCTGACTCCCACGCCCAAGGTGAGTAGGCCAACTTCCTGATGCAAGCCTGGAGGAGTAACAGGAGTAAAATCAGCTCAGCCACGTTTGCACACATGCACACAAATCCAGCAAAAAAACCCCAAATAACCTCCAGCCGTGAGGCTGTCAAACAAACGATTCCTTCTGTGCCAATCTTTTGGCTTTTTCTGCAGAGCTCAGGGAATCTAGGACTGGACCTTCTCGTCCATTCCTGAACGTCACAGAACCCCAGAATGGTTTAAGTGGGATCTTAAAAGATCATCACACTCCAGCCCCCTGCCATGGCAGGGACACCTTCCCCTGTTCCAGGCTGCTCCCAGCCCCAGTGTCCAACCTGCCCTTGGGCACTGCCAGGGATCCAGGGGCAGCCACAGCTGCTCTGGGCACCCTGTGCCAGGGCCGCAACACCCTGCCAGGGTCACTTGTCACTCTCTCAACTCTTGCAGTCACCTATCACAGCTGATCAATTTCCACGTCCTTTCAAAATTATCTTTTGAAGCCTTTTTCACCATTTTGACATCCCAAGCCCCGTCTTCCCTCTGCACTATATAGGATTATTCAATATTTGAAGCATTAATCACATCGACAATAAAAATAAATAAACCTCAGACACTCCTTTGTAAAGCGTTCAGCAATTGTTGGGATGTGAAAGTGATGACAAAGCAAAGGACAGAAACATGAGGCAAAAGTCTTAGAAAAAAGTGATACCCATCTGCTCTGGGTATGTTTGTAGAAATTGGAAAATATTTATGTCAAAAAGTCCTACAGAATTAAATGTAAAGGAAGTCAGAGACTAAAAAATAGAACAAGCAAGCAAAGATCAAAGATAGAAACAAGAAATCTTGGGTTTTTTTCTTGAAATTTTGTGTCAGTTCAGTCTATGAAAATAAAAAATTAGCTGGCTCTGGACTGGCTCCCTCCAGTGCTAAAACACTTCATCACAGAGAAGGTCCAAGAGAGATTATTTCATTATCATTAACGAGTAGAACAACTTCTCCTCCAGTCTCTCCTCACAAGGCAGGTTTTGCAAGCCTCCGCTCGCCCCCAGCCCTGCTCTGGGCCCTCTCCAGCCTGTCCACATCTCTCACGCCCTGTGGGGACCAGAACTGGATGGAATGTTCCTGGATCTTCCCCCTGAGCAGGGGGGATGATCCTCTCTGTTAGTAACTTGTCACAGAAGTAGCAAGAAATGGTTTTGAATGTTTGTTCTGAAGATCAGATAAAACTTAGCAGCCTAGAGATCATCTCTGACTGAGGTAAACGTTCTGTGCTCTCACACAACTTGTACCTAAAGCACAGGATTGGAAATTCCAGTTGTTAAACTTGCTCCTGCCAGCCAGAAAGGGCAGATCTGAGAGCTGTGCACATACCAAGGTCTGAGGAAGGGAAATCTTCGGGAGAATAAAACCTGCAGTATGCACACACTTCAGGACTGCAGCAATTATCAGTGCAACACAGACAGCACCAGCCACTGCAGCTTCATGATACCCTGGAGTGAAAAAATCAAACAAACACACATGGAGGAGGTGTCCCATGAGCACACTTCAGATCTCACAGTCACAACTGCTACTAGGAATCACCAATAATTTTGGTTAGAAGGGACCTGTCAAAGTCAAAACAAGACCAAATCTCAATTTAGCTTCAGGAATTACAAAAGAAGTGACTCCATCTTTATGCAGAGTTGGTGGAGATCTGTATGGCTATGGGGATTGCCAAGAGATTTGTTGCCCCAAAGTCGGTGGGGTTTTATATTTCACTCCTAAACACCCACAATGGTTCTCTCTTGGAATGTTTCCCTCTGCCACTGAGGCTTTGGTCTCTGCTCCTGGCACAGGGACAGCACCCAGGGAGCGGCTGCAGCTGGGCCAGCAGGGATGGAGGGTGGATTTTAGGGCAAGGTTCTTCCCGCAGAGGGTGCTGGCACTGCCCAGGCTCCCCAGGGAATGGGCACGGCCCCGAGGCTGCCAGAGCTGCAGGAGCCTTTGGGCAGCGCTGCCAGGGGTGCCAGGCTGGGATTGTTGGGGCTCTGGGCAGGGACAGGAGCTGGATCCACCATCCCTGTGGTCCCTCCAGCTCAGGACATTCCATGGCTCTGTGATCACTTGTTTTTTAGGATTGAACTGTGAATGCCCCTACACCAAAAGAAAACATTGCACACTCAGAGCAGCCCCCCTGCCCCACAGCTCCGTTACCTTGTTGAGCCTCCGAGTCTGCAGTGACACATTTCCAGGGGGAAGGGGTGAAATGTCTGTTCAGGGTTGCAGTGACCACCACAGACACGCAGTAATTCCTACTGGGATACAATTCTTCAATGACAGTACTGAACACTTCTTCAGTGGTTGTCTGCCGTGGCTGCTGCCGTGAAAAACAACATTTTGAAGTCAGTTATTGGCTCAAAAGAGCCCCTGCTCACTCCTCCAGACCTGCTCCCCTGCAGTGAAAGGAAGCTCAGATTCTGTCGGCCATGGTCTCTCTTTACTTCTAACAAATCTATTTCTGTTTTCTTTTGCTTCTAGTCAGGGATTTATTTTTGGGAACCTGTTAACCACCAGAGCCATTTCATGCCCTCTGTGTTCTTCCCCTAAAGGACAACTAACCCCCAAATTTCCCTACCTCATGATTTCCATCCAGTGATTTCACTGTGATATCATAATACAGTTCTTTATAGATATCAATTAAAGACTGCAGCTTTCCCTGCTCTCTGAAGTGAGTGGTTGGCAGCTTTATGGTGACGTTGATGCAGTTTAGACAGGAGGAGAGATTCACTTCTGGTGGTCCCAGAATTGCTGTGGGAAAACAAGAAAGAGGAAAAAACAATGGAAACAATACACACTTCATCCAGTACCAATTTGATTTCTGTGATGCACACAGAGCTGACCCAGCACACTCCAGAGGGGCCATCGCTGTAAATCCACAAGGCCTTGCAACATTTAACATCCACAGCCAAATCACCGTTTCCCACAGGGCCAGACTTTAACGGGAAAGGAGTGGAGTGAAAAAGCAGAAAGGGGACAGAGACTTGGCTTCAGCTTCACAGAAATGTGAGCTTCGTATCTACCTCAGATTAAAGCTGAGGTTAAAGTACAGAATAGAATCCTGGAATGGTTTGGGTTGGAAGAGACTTTAAATCCCGCCCAGTGCCACCCCTGCCATGGCAGGGACACCTTCCCCTGTCCCAGGCTGCTCCCAGCCCCAGTGTCCAACCTGGACTTTGGACTTGGGCACTGCCAGGGATCCAGGGGCAGCCACAGCTGCTCTGGGCACCCTGTGCCAGGGCCTCAACACCCTGCCAGGGAACAATTCCTGCCCAAGATCCCAGCCAGCCCTGCCCTCCTTCAGCTTAAAGCCACTGCCTCTTGTCCTGTTCTTTTTACTAAACCAACTGCTGAGGGACTGCAGGGCTCCTCCTCAGGGATGTTCTCCAGTCCTTCAGTTCTCTTTGTGCCCATTCTCCCCATTCCCTCATTTCTGACTCTGGAAGTGGACACAGCAGCTGCCTCTGCTGAGTTCAGAGGAAACACGATCAGTTTATCCTCCACAGTTCTCCAACTGCTCCTCAATTTCCGCCTCTGTTAGCTCAAAATTCAATTGTAAGCAGAGCCAAGGGTGAAGCCGCTCCGGCATTAAAGACAAGTATCTTCAGCAGGGAAAATGGCAGATTGATAGACAAGCAATCCCTTCCCTACACCTGGTGTGGACCTGGCATTTTTTAACTCAACAGTCAGTCTTTGAACATACACAAAACCCCCACGCAAAATGTTTTTTACCTTATGTATCTTACACAGTCAAGAGATTTTTACTTGGTATTTGTCAATGCACAACTGTATTTCCATTATATTTATAATGTTCAAAATAAATGAAATATTTATCTTGCTCCTTTATCAGAGCTACTAAGCAGAACTACGTATTTTAGAAACTTATACTCGAAGCTTTGTAACAGATATATAAAATACTGCATACAAATAGCCACCAACCCAGTCAGGGTGGAGTTCTACAGCAAAGGTAGCAGAACAAAATTCAGGCATCAGCTGTTAATAAAAACTACAAAAAGAAGAAACACAGAGAGAGAACTTACTCTGACTGAGTGGCTGAAAATACAGCACAGAAGAATTGAGGACCTGAGTTCCTCCAATGCTCTGAACAAATGTGGAATACACAGTGGAACTGTCCTTGAACTCTTCTGTCAGCTCACAGGAGAGCTGGGAAATACCTGAACACTGCTGAGCATTCATCCAGTTCTGGCTCCTGCAGAAAAGAGCAAAAAGTCTCAATCCTCTGAGAAGGCATGGAAGCGTGAGGAGAGTGTTGCTCAGGGAAAAAAAAAATCAGAAAAATTAAGAAAAAACCCAAGAGAAACAGAGAAAATCTCAGCCTTAGGATTTTCAGAGAATCCAGGATCCCTGAGACTGGAAAAGCCCTCCCAGCCCAGGCAGTCCCAGCGGTGCCCGGTGCCCACCTTGTCCCCAGCCCAGAGCTCTGAGTGCCACCTCCAGGGGACACCTGCAGGGATGGGCACTGCAAACCTCCCTCCTCTTTGGGTCAATAAACATTAAAAGTGAAATTTGTGCCTTATTTTGTGTGACTTGCCTGCGGTCTCTGTACAGCACGGTGTAGGATGCTGGCACAGCTGGGTCACGTTCTGCCTGCCAGGACAAAATGTGCTGGAAATTGTGGGAGTCCATGTGGAGGTTGTAAGGAAGTCCTCCCAAAACTCTGTCTAGAAAGGAAAAAATAACCAAAAAGAAAAAAAAAGAAAAAAAAAACCAAAAAACAAACAACTCTGAGCCTTGCAACAATTCTAATAAATAAACCCATTTAGAGCAGCTCAGGATTTGCCCCCAAAAAGCAGCCACAGGGGAGAGCTCAGCACAAGAGACACAGCAATGCAAAGCACTGTGCACACGGATGACATTTCTATAAGTTCTTCTCCAAAAAGCATGAAGTTCCAAAATGATGATTGGTGAGGATGTGCAAGCTATGAAATGTGTTAGGAAAAGCATTTGAAAGATGATAAAACTCTTACCAGGCAGGATGCAAACAGCTGTAGACAGAAAGGTGAGGTACACTGGAAATTGAAACTCTGTATTAATGCACTGCTGTATCCACAGGACCTGAATTTTATTGCAAGGATTCATTTGCAACAATTGGGTTCATGGCCACTATTCCTGGGGGAACTGTTACCTTCTTTCACATCTTCCTACACCCCTCCTACACTTCTCTCCTTGTGCAGAGCCTGGAGAAGCGTCCATGAGCCTGGGGCTCTGAGGAGCTGGTTCTTGGATCCCTATGCTGCTCCCTCCATGCGAGGTTCAAGACTCAGTGTCAGCAAAAACACCCGAGATGTTCTCATCAAATCACGTCTCGGAGAACTTGACTGTATTTCAAACCTTTTCAAGCCATCCCAAGAATTTCAGAACTGCTCTGGGAAAACTTTCCATTATTGCTTGACTCATCCTCATAGATCCCAGAATGGTTTGGGTTGGAAAGGACCTTAAAGAAGATCCCATTCCACCCCCGCCATGGGCAGGGACACCTCCCACTGTCCCAGGCTGCTCCCACCTCCCCTTGGGCACTGCCAGGGATCCAGGGGCAGCCACGGCTTCTCTGGGCAACCTGACATTCCAGAGGTTCCTTCATCTGCCTGTAAAACCTTTTAGGAGCCTGTGATTCACCCCAGGTCTCACTGCATCCAGGATTCTTTTCCTTGACCAGCCCAGCTTCTCATCAGTCCCATCTTTTCAAAACACTTAAATTTTTTATTCTGACTCCTCATTTATTTTTTCTCAAGACTCTTCAGCCTCCCTTCTGCTTTGAGTGCACCAAGGAGAAATTTCCTGTTCATGTTTTAAGGCAATTTGTGGTCATGCCTCTGACTCAGGAGATGCCGACTCCCACGCTCAGCTGGCCAAAGCAGTCACTGCTTTAATTCCAAACACATTTCTTCTCAGTTTTGCATCAATTCCATGGGAAAGTCTGCAATGTTCCTTCCTTATCTTCCCTAAAACTCTTATTTGTCTTGACCTGTGGTGTTAGCAAGATGTGCCACAATCAGCATGAATGAAAAGAGAAGAGAAATCTGGACCTTGAATAATAAAATTTAAACAATCTTTATGGAGATCTATAAATAATGGGTGTAACTCCAGTTAAATGTAGAGCAATGGACTTCTTACCTGCTAGGAAATCACCCATTTGGAAAAACAAAAATCCAGTGGGGATAAATAAAACAATATTTTAACAGTTATTACGATTATTATTATCTGAACACGAACTCAGATTTGTAATAATTTGTGTCGGCTGAATTGTTGCTGTATCCCAGTTAGCATTATTTGATTTTTCTCTACCCAAACCAAATTCCGTTGAGGTCGAGCTCCCACTGCCTCTGAACTTTGTTTTAACAAACAAGTTTAGCAAAGGAAGTTGAACAGTTGCAAAGCTGTTTGTGTTACATTCTTACAAAAGAGACACAGCCAAGAACAAATATCTTATAAAAAGTAACTGGGAAAATTCAGCCTGGGGAAATGCAGATGGTCTGGAAACTGCATGGGGAATCTTCTGCAGCTTCTCAGCCTACTTGGAGTTTCTACCCTCCCTGGCAGTGCCCAAGGCCAGGCTGGACACTGGGGCTGGGAGCAGCCTGGGACAGGGGAAGGTGTCCCTGCCATGGCAGGGGTGGCACTGGGTGGGATTTAAGGTCCCTCCCAACCCAAACCAGTCGGAGTTCTGGGATGATGATCTCACCCTTTGCACAGACTTCAAGGATCCGAACAAACCCCCTTCCCACAGCAAGTACAGCTTGGCCAAGCTCTGCTTGTTCCACCTGCTAATCCAGCTACTGAGGAGTGCTGGAAAAATCCAAATAAAAAGTAAAAACAAGGCAGAACCATGGAATGGAATGGCCTGGCTTGGAAAGGACCTTAAAGCCCATCCAGATCCCATCCCCTGCCATGGCAGGGACACCTTCCCCTGCCCCAGGCTGCTCCCAGCCCCAGTGTCCAGCCTGGCCTTGGGCACTGCCAGGGATCCAGGGGCAGCCACAGCTGCTCTGGGCACCCTGTGCCAGGGCCTCAACACCCTGCCAGGGAACAATTCCTGCCCAAGATCCCAGCCAGCCCTGCCCTCTGGCACTGGCAGCCATTCCCTGGCTCCTGTCCCTGCAGGCCTTGTCCCCAGTCCCTCTGCAGCTCTCCTGGAGCCCCTTCAGGCCCTGGCAGGGGCTCTGAGCTCTCCCTGGAGCTTCTCCTCTCCAGGGGAGCACCCCCAGCTCTCCCAGCCTGGCTCCATCCCCTGATCAGGGTTTATGCACAGAATGGAGGATGCAGGGGTAAGACAAGAGATCCTTATTCTGGGAATTACTCCAGGGACAGTCCTGCAACACCATGATGGTCTCTTACTTCATTAACTCAGCAGGATTAGTATTGAATTAACAAGCTCCCTGCACTGCTCCTCTTTACCCCAAGGGTTCAGGTACTTACCAAGCTGAGAGAGGGGCATTGGCACATCCATCAGGGTTCCCTCGGGGATTAACAAACAACCCCCCCAGCTTGCAAAAGAAACATTTTGCTTCTCTTCCTACAAAGACATGGAAAACAAGCACATTTTACTAAATTATCACAGTCAATTACCTTAGTAAATCACTTCTAACTAACCAAGGTTCCTGTATGGAGTTATTTTACCCTCTCCAGTGTCCGAGGGAGGGCAGTAGTACTGCAAGAGTTACTGGGGGAGACACTGATGCTTATAATTTTATGGCAATTTTTGTTCATTCTATGGCAACAGCACTTTCCTTTTGCCACATGGAAAGGGCTCTTAGCATTTCAAATAAAGCAGAAACCACTGTATGATTATTTCTATTAACTTTGCATTAAGATGGTATCTGAAAATTCATTGCCACTCACTCCAACTTCATTAATGAAATGAAAACAAACTTTGCTTGGCCTTCTTTGAAATAAACTCATCACTGTTGTAAGGGATGTTTCCACAAAGAGAAAAGATAAACAGAGAGCTTAGAAAAAAATTAATTATAAAGAAGTTATGAAGTTTGTTACAATTTTTAATGCATAAGATCTATTAAAATAATCCTTCACTGTTATTTTTACTCTGTTTAGCAGCCTCTGTAATATGACTATCCACAGGACCTGGTTTTGAGTTATCTGGGTGAGGGTATATCTATTTATAAAGAATCCTCCCCTCAAGTTTAATAAAATTAACTGCTTTTTAATTTAACATAAATTGCAAATACAACTGGAATTATTTTCTCTGCAAAACAACCAGTTTAAAATCATGCCAGAGCACACTTTGCTCAAGCTTAACCCTATATATTCATATATTAACACGGGATAGAAGCCATCTGTTAAAATCAGGTGAACTAAATCCTTCATCTGAGAAATCAGTCTCCGTGTGCTCAGAGTTCTGGCAGGACTGTAGGAAGCCACTGGAGAAATGGTAGGAACTGATATTTCCACAGCCTAAGGGAATGTCCTCTTCCCCTCGTTCTATTAATTCATTCAAGCAGAAGTCGTTTCAAAGAGCAGTTGTACCTGCAGGCTGGGATTTTCCAGTTTATTCAAAAGGTGCCCCTCAGGAGAAAGCCTTGGGGACGCAGAATTCACTTGGCAAATGATTTCCTTCCCGTGTTAATCCTTGCAGTTAATGCCAGGCCCCTTTCAAAGAACTCCATGGCCAAAGGGATTTGTGTCCTTGGGATCCTTGCTGTCCATGCTGTCAGGGATAACGACAATCCCACTCTGGAATCACACGTGGCTCCCATGTGGCTCTGGATGCTGAATATCGGAGTCTCCTACATGATGCATTTCCAAAGCCAGGGTATTGGTTCAGCACCTCGGAATGTTTGAGAAAATGTGACAAAGGGTGCTCATCTCCAGGCTCCCACAGCTGTCTAAAGCTGGATGTCCTTTGCAGATCTGTCACTGCCAGAGAGATGCCAGGGGAAAACCCTTTTCTGTCAGAACTCTGATGAGCTTTTGTTACTCATCCTCTTCACAGCTGCAGCAATCCCTGCAGAGAAGCCGTGGGAACAGCAGTGAGTGCAGGGCCCTGACCCTGAGCTGTGCTCACAGGAGATCCCTGGGGAGCTGCTGGAGCCCCCAGGGCTCCCGAGACTCAGGGTGCCCCTGTACAGCACCCACAGCTGATGGAATCACACAAGGTTTGGGTTGGAGGGACCTTAAATCCCACCCAGTGCCACCCCTGCCATGGCAGGGACACCTTCCCCTGTCCCAGGCTGCTCCCAGCCCCAGTGCCCAACCTGGCCTTGGGCACTGCCAGGGATCCAGGGGCAGCCACAGCTGCTCTGGGCACCCTGTGCCAGGGCCTCAACACCCTGCCAGGGAACAATTCCTGCCCAAGATCCCAGCCAGCCCTGCCCTCGGGCACTGGAAGCCATTCCCTGGCTCCTGTCCCTGCAGGCCTTGTCCCCAGTCCCTCTGCAGCTCTCCTGGAGCCCCTTCAGGCCCTGCCAGGGGCTCTGAGCTCTCCCTGGAGCTTCTCCTCTCCAGGGGAGCGCCCCCAGCTCTCCCAGCCTCGCTCCAGGGGGGCTCCAGCCCTGGGATCATTTAGTGGCTCTCACGTTCAGGCTGGATGGGGTTATAATTGCCTCCAATCAGAAAAGAAAAAGCAGCTTTGGGGTTTTGAAAGTCACTGGCTCATATTTCAGAAAAGCTCTACCTCAGTTTATCAGAAAACACCCCCGATTCTCTGAAACAGGCAGATGGTCCATTTATTTAAATAAATGAGCTTACAGGAATACTGAGAGAGGTACAGAGACTGACTGACAGCAGGGAAACCTGCAGAGGAACGTTCTGAACGTGCACAGGGACCTCTGCGATCACCCAGTGCAGCCCCCTGCCCAGGCAGGACCACCTGCAGCAGTGACACAGGAACGTGTCCAGGGGTTTGGGATGTCTCCAGAGAGGGAGACTCCAGCCCCTCCCTGGGCAGCTGTGCCAGGGCTCTGCCCCTCCATGGAAGGAAGTTCTTCCTCAGGCTGGGCTGGAATTGTGGTTCAGTTCCTGGCCATTGCTCCTTGCGCTGTCACTGGCACCACTGAGAGAGTCTGGCACCACCCTGACCCCCTTGAAGCTCTGTACAATCCCTGAGCCAGGGAACCACGTTGTGGCATTACTCCCACCCTCGACTGCTGGCAGACTTTCAATAAGCCACTTCTAGAGATATGGAAATCACTTAACCTCAATAACCCAAGGCCATTACCAGCAACCCTTTTTCCATGGACTGCCACAGTGCTGGGGAGGGCACGGCCTCAGGCTGGGCCAGGGCAGGCTCAGCTTGGGCAGCAGCAGGAATTTCCCCCTGGAAAGGGTGCTCAGGCCTTGGCAGGGGCTGCCCAGGGAGGTTTGCAGTGCCCATCCCTGCAGGTGTCCCCTGGAGGTGGCACTCAGAGCTCTGGGCCGGGGACAAGGTGGGCACTGGGCACCGCTGGGACTGCCTGGGCTGGGAGGGATTTTCCAGCCTCAGGGATCCCGGGGAATGGCCGTGGAGGGAGCAGAGACCTCACACGGCGCCAGCAAAGCGCTTCCGGTAGCCGCGGGGCCCTCCAGGAATGCCCGGGAGCAGCGGGAGCAGCCGGAGCAGCCGGGCAGCGGCCCACACCGCTCCCCTCACCCGGCCAGGGAGCGCGGCCCCGCTCCGCCCCAGGGAACCGCTGCGCTGTCACCGCGGGACCCGGCACCGTGCACACCGCCACCTTCCACCGTACCTGGCGGCGGGGACCCCGCGCGGGCTCCGCTCCGGCTGCTCATCGCTGCTCATGGCTCCTGATCAATGCCCACCGCTCTGCATCGATGCCCAGCGGCGCCGCCCGCACCGGCGCCCCGCGGGAAATGGCGGCGCGGCAGGGGCGGGGGCCGGGGAGGGGTGGCCACGCCCCCTCACGTAAACCACACCCCCTGTAGCGTGACCACGCCTCCAAATTATAAGCAGCTGTCGTGTGTCAGGCCACGCCTCCACCCATCAAAGCCCCGCCCCTTCTCAACAGCCCCCGCCCCCTGCGCCATATTGG
>WBMY01014888.1:29214-89926 GCA_013397315.1 Donacobius atricapilla | reverse complement strand
CAAGGGTGGCAGCTTTTGGAGGAATTTCTTCACTGTAGTTCATCCTTTGGGAAAAGATGTTTATGAAGAGCTGACCTGTTACCTGTGCCTACGCTGATATGCAAATGTTGACGTTGTAGTTGGCATGTTGCATTTATTGTTCAGGTGTGTTTTTTTTCTTTTCTGGTCCCAGACTGCACACATATTGCTTGTTTAGCTGTTCCTGAGCTTGTCATTTTGGCATGAGAAGGGCTTTGTTCACTAAAGAACAGCACAGCTGCCAAGTCTGTCTTTTGTCCAAAGCAAAGTAACTGTAGTTATAGAAGGAGGAAACTGGAATTTCATTCTGAGGGCTGTGCAGAGGCAGCCTGGGTGGGTGGGTGGAGGGTAGGGATACTACAGCCAGCTCAGGTTAATATTGCTGCCAACTTGCTGCTTCCTTTATGCAGCCTTTTCAGCTGCCCCTCGCTGGTCAGCTTGAGACGGAGAGTTTAAAGCTGATTAAAACAGTGTAACAAAATTGATAAACCTCCCTGGGCACTGTATGGAAGACTTTATAGCTGAGTACTTGATAGGTTATCTTTGTCTGCAAAAATGGTGCTGAAAACCATTTGCAACAGCTTGTGGGGATTTGTGTATCCTTTTCTTGTACATTTTGTAGCAAGAATAATTGGCCTCCCTGTGTTCTCTGAGCTTGTTTTGTGATTTTTTCCTTTTTAAGTAAGATGTGCTCTTGTGCGGCTGCTGAACTGCAGTGCAGCACCTGTCATGACCCTGGATGCAGTGGGAATGAGTGCACTGGATCAGATCCAAATTATCCTGTGTCTTATACAGAAGAAATCCTGCCAAGATCCTAACTGTGGTCTCTCTCCTGCTCTAGCTCATCACTGCAGTTGTAACAAAGAACTGGAAAGAGATTGTGCAGTCCTGTGACCTGCAGAATTGGAGAGAGGCTTTGGCTGCTGTGCTCACCTATGCCAGGCCAGATGAGTTTACAGCCCTTTGCGGTAAGGACATTTCACAGACGGGATAATTCCAGAGCAGTATCATGGCTTTGCTCACACTTCCTTGACCAGTTGCTTCCCCAGCTTCAGCAGGGGTGGGGAGGGAATCACAGAGAGTCTTTTATCAGCATCTTTGTTCTTATTTTATCTAGATCTCCTGGGTAGCAGACTGGAGAATGAGGGGGACAGCATTCTGCAGACACAGGCTTGCCTCTGTTACATTTGTGCTGGCAATGTGGATAAACTTGTTGCTTGTTGGACCAAAGTTCAGGATGGAAACAGCCCTTTGTCCCTTCAGGTTGGTAATTCTTTTAAGGAAGATGTTGGAAATAACAGACTGCAATCTTTTGGCTTTTAAATCAAATTATCTAGTGTAGAGCTTTGATGTCTAATGTACATCAGGATGCAAGCCTTTTCTTTCTGGAAAAATAACAAATATAATCCTGGAAAATGTGTTGGGAAGTACAGTGGCCCTTGTGCTTGCCTTGTTTTTTGGATAGTGGTACTAATACACTTCTTGTGTAAAATAATTGTAGTACTTAGTGTTCTGGTAAAGAGGGATCTTTCAGTGCTGGCATCGTTTGTGGTTAGGACATACTTGGACTTTTCTAGTTTTAGAAGTTCAGGAGAAGAAATCAGTGGGATTAGATTTAAATCTGGAGAGACAGTTGTAGGAGGGTTCTCATGAAAGTTTTCTCTTGGGGTTTGCACATACAAAGCTTAGTTTCCAGCAGTGAAATACATTGCTTATAGCAGATATCTTGATGGAAAAGGGTTGATGAGTGGAATGAAGCAGTAATGGAAAAATTCATTTTATAATGCAGTGTTAGTTTCTTCCATCTGTTTAAGGCCTTTGAAGAACCAGTTTTAGAAAGTACTTACTTGATGATGCTGTGAGACTATTGTTTAGTTAATTGAAGGAAGTGATGTATATCTGAGTTTTGCTTCATGTCATTAACTCTCTGAATTATCAAAATAATTTGATTTTGAGGGCTTTAGTTACACATCTACCTTTAGTTTGAATTTGCCTTTTGATTGCATGACTTTGGTCTCTCAGGCAGTAAAATTGGAAAATATTGTTGAAGTCCTAATTAGGTGGCTTGTTTACTATGATAGTGGCAATAGAAGCTGTTCGTTTTGGGGTTTTTTTTTTCACTTGCCTTTTTTGAAGTGCTGATTTGTAGGGAAAAACAAACGATTAGAAAACAATCTTTCTTAGTAATGTATGGTTCAAATCTTTGTGTGGTACACTGTTATTAAATCTCTTGTAAGATTTTTAAAAGGGCTTTAATTTTGGCAAATGAATATTTGTGATATCCTTCAGTATAAATACAAGAAGAAAAATGTAAGAAAACTGAACAGAAAATGTTTCTATAATTTAGAATTAGAAGGAAACCCAACCAAGACTAGCTCTGGTTTGGGGAATGTGCAAGGAAGGCGAGTTATAGAGTCTTTCTGGTGAATATCAGGAAAACCATTTTGCTATAACAACCAGAAAACTATGGGCAACTCTTCCAAGGGAGTTTTTAGATCCTTTTAAGATGGGTAAGAACTGACTTCCTAAAACCCTGTATTGAATGTGCAGCAGCATGGCACTAGTAGTGGTGTCAGGCGTGACATTCATTATTTGCTCTGAGGTTGTCAGCAGATAATTTTATGAAAGCATCCAGGTGGTGGGACATGCTCAATGCTGATAGGGCCATGAAATCCTGTTTAATAAGAGCAGTTCTTCTGAACTCTGCTGGCTCTGCTGTTAGAAGCTGCTTGGTGGGTGGTTGCTGTTCCATCTTCAGGGAACAGCCATGCCTTTGGTACAGCTGTGGCTGTTTGGGAAACCTGCACTTGGCTTGGGCTTCCCACTGGGCGAGAGGGATCCTGCCAGGGACAGTCTTTAGCCAGGGCCTATTTCACTTGGGTGTTCTCACTTGTCGATGGGCTTTTCCCCTCCTGATCTTTCAGGATTTAATAGAGAAGGTCGTGATCCTGCGCAAAGCCGTGCAGCTCACACAGGCTGTGGACCCGAATGCCATGGGCGCCCTTCTGGCTGAGAAGATGAGTCAGTATGCCAACCTCCTGGCGGCTCAGGGGAGCCTGGCTGCAGCACTGACCTTCCTCCCTGCCAACACCAACCAGGTATGGGCCCGTCAGGCTCTTTGCTCCCTCTCTGTCTGTGAACAGGTGTGCTTCAGGCAGAGGTCTCTGCACGGTGCAGTTCAGCATCAGGACTGCCACTTGACATGCACCTTGGAAATGTGACTGTCAGGCTGTTCCCCTCACCCTGCACTGGCCTTGCTGAGCTGGCAAATGTGCACAGACTTCTGTTCCCTCTTGGTTTCATACCCTTGTGCCTGCAGCCAGTGACTGCCAAAGGGTGTCCCTCCTGCAAGCCAGACATGGCAAATGAAATGACATTAGCAGTTGGTTGTTCTCCTCTGACTTCCCATTTTCCATCAGCTGATATTTGTAGGCAGGCTGGTTTGGGAATGAGGCGGGCAGTTGTAAGGCAGTTCCAATGGCCTCATGTCTCATGCAGAAAAGATTTATTCCAATGAAATAAAGCAGAGCAGGCTTCTGAGAGTGCTCATCAGTGAGTGGCCCCTCAGCCTCTTGGTGTGATGCACTGGGTGCTGGGCAGTGCACTTCAGCTCCCTTCACTGTCCCTTTCTGATTGCAGCCAAACATCGTGCAGCTGCGGGACCGGCTTTGCAGAGCCCAGGGGGAGCTCCCAGTGGGACAGGACGGCCTCAAGGGACCCTATGAGAGAGAGCCCATGCCCAAAGGGCGAGCTGGCCCTGTGGCTGGACGGATGCAGGCACCCCAGGCTCCAGCCCAGCAGTATTACCAGCAGGTAAATGGGCTTTGGCAATAAGGGAGGGACATGGTGCTGGAGTTCTGCAGAGTGATGGATGTAATAATGTTTTTCCTTTCTCTTGATCTGAGGCTGTGTGACAAACCTCTACTGAGAGCCTTGTGGTGAAGGTCATTGGTTCTTCCTTTCAGTCAGGACAGGTGCCTTCTTTACTACTCACCTGAGAACATCTTTTAAACACCTTGTCAAGTAGCCTGCTTCGGAAGATTAAGTGTTTACCCCCTTTGTTTGGAAACGTGCTTCAGTGTCAAGGACAGCTCTGTGGGAAGGCACTCCAGGAGTTCTCTGTGCTTCTTCTCACAGTCCCTGACGTTGTCCCATCCCTGCAGCCCTTGGGGCTTGCTCATGCTGCTCACCAGCCTCCCCTGGGGTGGATTATTCACACCCCTAACTCTGATTTCATCTGCAGAAGTTGCCAAGCAGTGGCAATAGCAAACTGAGGGCATTCAGCCTGCTGAGAAAGCACCTTCCCAGCCAGGTGTAAGGGGGCATGGGCAAGGTGGGGAGGCTGAGAGTGAGCTGAGCTACAAGAAGAAGACCTGGTGAGTATGAGACTAATAAGGGAGCTGTGCAGGGAAGAAGAGGAGAAATGGGGGAGGAAAATTCCCTGGGTTTACCGCTAACCTGAGGATGACACTGCAGCAGAACACACTGGCCATCAGGGCGGTGCGGTGTGTTGGACAGCCCTGGCTCTGTGTGTGCTTAGAGAGCACTGTCAGCAGATCTCTAATTCCCCAGCACAGCAGTGCAGCTCATCAGGCCCCCCTCTGGAGGTGCTTTGGGCTGGGTTTTCTGGGAGCAGGGCTGTGTTAGGGCTGTGGGTGTTCTCCTTATGATGAGATTGGCACAAGCAGAGGTATCTCTTGTCTGTGCTGCCCCCAAGCATTGCCTGCCAGAAAAACCTGGGCAGGAAGAAAGAAGGGATAAAAGGTTGGAGGGGGACTTGGGCATTCTTGATGTCAGCAGTAATGTGTGCCTCTGCCTTCTCTCCAGGGTGTTAGCAAGGTAGATTTCAGAAGGGACAAAGCCTTAATCCAGGATTTACCTTGCTAACCCCATTGCGTATGATTTGAAATGCATCATCATCAATAATCAAGTCTGCTCTGCTGTCTGTCTTAGACCTTCTTCCTTGTAACCAATGAGTTGCCTTGAGAAGCAAAGCTATGCATTTCCTATTTGGCTCTGGAGAATAGCAGCTCTTCTCTAGATGTTGAGATTTGAGCAATGCTTTTTTAAACCAGAGTTCCCTCTTTTTCCCCCTGTTTCCGGAATGCCTCAAGCAATTACTTCAGCAAGCCCTGCTCCTTAATTAAAGGCTGGGGTGTATCACAACCCCACGAGTTCACTGGGAGTTGCAGCCCCCTATGGCTTTTCAGGGAGTTCATCCTCAGCAGGAAGGGCTTGAAGGGGACAGGTGTCAGTCAGAAAGGTTCCCAGGTGATGAATGAGAATGGAGAGAAATTACATGTTTGAGTCTTAGGATACTTGCTTTGTTTGACTTCCTTTTAAGAAAGGACTTGTTCAAGCTTGAGGCAGCCTTTGTTTAACTGCTGTCCCAAATAGGAACATGTTCTTAACACTTGGATTCCTTTCAGCATAGTTTTGTTGAACCTTCTTTTTCATTTGAATAAACCAGGCGTGAAAGGGGGTGAAAAAGTCTTTTAGACACTCTGGTGACGAGTTATGCAGGCATTAGCAGTGGCTGTTGTGCAGCTGACTGCACCATTAGCTTAGCACTGCATGGGGTTAGAGACACATAGACTGAAGCCAGCTGAGCCAGCCAGGGCTGCAGGGTCACAGCTTTCCCTCTGCTTATATCCTTGAGCTCCAGCCACGTGTCCTGCTGTTGGGCAGCGTGCCCACTCCTTGCTCAGGAATGTCACAGGCACAGGAAGTTCTTGGTTTCTGTCCCATCAGAAAGGTAGGAGTGGTTGTATGGAATTGAAGCTGTTTGGAGTGGCAAAAAAGGAAGACAGAGGAAAGGAGCTACGGGAGACTGGCTGGGAAGCAGTTACCATTAAGATGTGTATTTGTGCATGTGCAAGGGCTGAATATCAGTTTTTAACCTTTTAAAATTGTATTTTAACCTTTTTAAATTCAGCTGAAGCTCAATTTAAACAGACTCCTTTTGTGTGGGGCATATGTTTGAATTTAACATGGACCCTGGGGCGTGCGGCTATGGTTAGTGATGCTTGCTGTCATGGACCAGTGGCGGGGGAGCTTCTGCAGGAGGAAAGTGTGATGAAAGATGGAGACCTGGCTGACTGGCACACATAACACTGCACTTGCTCCGCAGCCTCTTGCAGATGCAACTCCACTGTGCTTTGTCCTCACTCTGCAATTCACTTAGGCTCCAGTGCACAGTGATTTTTGTCTGTCTTGAATGCAATTCCCATCTTCCTCTGAGATTTTGTGGCTGTTACAAGTGCCAGCATGCAAACCTTCTTGCATTCACTTCTCTGCATCTTGTTTTGTGAAACCCTTTAGACTTTTTTATTGTTTTGTTTTCCATGATTGGTATTTCTTTGTTCGATTCAGGTTAGAATTGCCCCTACTGTCACTACCTGGAGTAACAAAACTCCTACTGCCCTTCCCAGCCATCCTCCTGCAGGCTGTCCCTCTGACACACAGGTATAACCTTCATTATTCCACCTTCATTATTCCTCTCTGAGCCTCTGCTCCACCCCAGTATGTCCCCTGGTGTAGTCTGTGTGCTTGGCACAGTCTGGTACAGATAGGTGGAAGGAGCAGCTCCCATGTGTGCTCTGGGTTTATGCCTCTGCATCTCCTTCCTTTTTTTTCACCAATGCCCAGATGAGTGGCACTAGAAAGTCTTGAGTGGGAGCTCAGTGTGACCTGAGTCTCCCCAACCCTTGCCCCACACTGGAATATTTGAAGTATGATTTTTCCATTCCCCCTTTTCCATGGAGATTAGAAGCTTCAGAGTTACCATTTAAGTTTAGTTGAAAGATGGCAGGCTGCTCTCAGGCTGCCTGAACACCACGCAGTGCTGGCAGGGAGCGCTTCCTTGTGCAGGCAGGGGTGTGCTGCTCTGCTTGCTGTTGAAGTCATTGCACATCCAGCAGTGCTTGCTGTGCCGGGCACCCTAAGGCACTGGGGTGGTTGGAGGCATTTGCCCCTGTGCTGGTGATTCCCTTCTTCCAGGGAATATGGTTTTAGGCCTTGAAACATGAATTCATCATTTGCTGCAGTTCTGCTTCAGCACTGCATTACCATTACTGATTAATTCCTATCTCTCCTGACCATTTTTCCTGTTTGTTTTTCTGGGTTTTTTTTTTTGACAGGGGGACAACCCACCTCCTCCAGGGTTTATTATGCCAGGTGCTGTTGGCCCCAGCATGCCACCACAGCAAGCCACATCTTCCAACTACAGCATGTACTCACAAGCAGGAACACGGCCAGCGTACCCACAGAGTGAGTAACAGCAGTTTCCCCCTCTCCTTCCCACCCAGGTGGGCCAGAATTAACTCAGGGATAACCAGTCCTGTCCTTTTGGTTGGGAGTGTTCAGACCAAGCCGGTCCCACGGTTCTTGCAGGCTGGGGAGAAAGGTGAGGTCACATCTGAGGGTTGTCATTTCTTGGAGTGGTCCAGATATCAGTCACCCTTTGTTAAACATTCCTCCTCTGCTGAAGTGTCTACCCACAGCTGTCAGACTCAGCTGGCCCTGCCCAAGGTTGTGCTAAGGTCAGAAACTCCAAAGTCTGAGTCCTGGGAAAGCAGCACAGGCCTCGTAAAGAGAGGCACAGCTCATGTGTGCAGCTGGGCCATGCATTTCTCACTGGGGCTCCATGGACATGGGAGAGGGGATGAGGAAATGAGGGCAGTAGTAGAGGTGAGTGAAAAAGGGAACAGAGCCCTGACTCACTAAAAGCAGGGACTGAAAGTACTGGCATTAAGGAGGAAAAATGGCCTTAGATGGGCAGAGGCAGTGAAATTAGACTGCAGGGCCCATGGTGAAAGGCTGTGAGCTTACATTCCCTTCCAGAGTCTGTTCATTTCCTTGGCCTAAGTTTTCCCTTTGTGAAAACCTGGGACAGGGCTTTCCTTTCTCTGAGAGCCCCTGTGAGGGTTGCAGTGGTCCAGAAGACAGCAGTGTCCATGTGTCCCAGCCCCACCCTAAGCAGTATGGTGGCTGTGGGCCAGAGGGTGTGTGTGGGAGAGCAGCAGTCCTTTGAGCCGAGGGCTTCCCTCTCTGTCCCTCCCTGCTCCCAGTGACAAGCTGGGGATTTGAGCAGTCTCCTACAAGTGCAGGCAGAGTTGTGGGAGGCAGGATTTGGCTGGGCAGGTAAGTGGTTTTGGGGGGGCAGGGGCAGGAAGAGAGGAGAGTCAGGTGAAGTAGGAAGCAGAGGCAGATGAAACCTGCTGCTCTGTTACAAATTCACTGACTGACTGTTTTCTCTCCGTTTGTAGCATATCAGGCCACACAGCAGTACTCCTCTGGAACAGGGGGACCAGCTCTCTATCAGCCTCAGCAGCCTATTGCTGCCCCTGCTTCAGCCTCCTACCCCAGCCCTGCCCCTAACACCACCCCTTCCTACCTGCCCTCTGCCCCTGCCCACCCCATGCCCTCCCCGCTGTACCCTGGGCAGCCTCAACCCTCCCCCACAAGCCTGAATCCCATCTCTTCCTTCCCTGTTCCTCCTTCTGGCACATCCTTTCAGCATGGCAGGCCAGGACCTCCAGCAACTTCTGTGGCTTATGCATTACCTACTGGACCAACAGGTACTCTGCCTGCAACCAGTGACCTTCCTGCATCCCAGAGAACAGGTCTGCGCTTGGACAGGGAGGCAGGCAGGGAGGAGGGAGGGGTTTGGTCTTCACCCACTCAGTTAAATATATACTTTTTTCCTTGTGAATGCTCTGTAAAGTTTGCTTCTGCTTAGAGATCAGTTCAAAGCATTTCTAAACCACGTCATCACCCCTGTGCATCTGTGATAGGGTTGTGTTGGTGCACTAAGCAGTTTGAGCAGTCACCTTTCTCTGGTGAGCCAGACCTTGCCATAGTCACAGAGCTTTTGTCTTGCCCAAGACAGGATGCTACAACAGGCTTGTTATGAGGCTGTTGTATGCCATGGATTGATCATGGCTCAATTTTAACATTGATGTCAGAGAACAAAGTACAAAAATGAGCAAGTTTTCCTAATCCCTGCATACAAGATGATCCCAGTTCTCCTCGCTGAACGATTTTGCAGATGTGATTTGGCCATTTCCCTGCTTCTTGAGCAGCCTTTTAAGCCTAGGATTGGCAGCATATTTAATTCAAACATCATTTCCCATGGCATCAGCTCTCTTTCATTATTTTGTCCCTAACCTCTTAATGTGATGGGCTTTACTGTGGCTGCAAATGCCTTAAAAGATAATCAGAAGTGATTTAGAAATGCTTTTACGTGTCTCTTCCCTGAATGTCAACTAAAAGCATGTGAGTGTGGCTGACACTTAAGAGCATGTTGGAGCATGCTTGGTGAGAGAGCACTTGCTGAGGTGGGCCTCCATGTCTGCTTGTGACTGCCTGGGTGTCACTGTTGTGGGACAGTGACTTTGCCAGCCATAACAAACCTGTCCCTTCACTTGGCAGCCTGTGAAACAGCAGCTTTGCATGTGAGACAGTGCAGGAGGAATCGGCAGTCCTTTTCGAAACCTCCTCATAAACATCCTTCATATCCAGGTGGTCTGGCTAAAGAGTCAAGGAGCAGATCTGGGAAGCAGAGGGTACAGGGAATACTGGGCAAGATTTGAGGGATGTTTTGGGCGTGTCTACTCTGCTGACAGACCTTAATGTGCCCATAGTCCTTCCCTCTCTTATTTTAAAAGTCTATTGGGGTGGTGCAGTGCCGAAAGGGCATTTTGCCTTTGGCAGCATGAATCCTATGAGTAGGTGCTCCTGTTGGTGTCCTTGAGGCTGGCAGTTCACATACCCCCTTGTGGTTGGGGGAAAAGTGGTCTTTTGCTATGTCAAAGAAATAGGACTGGTGTAGGACTCAGAGCAGCAAGGGGAGAAAAGGTCTTTCCCATCCACCATGCAGCCAGATTTGGTTTTGGATGTGCTGTACTGTGACCTCTCCCTGTGCCCCACGTTACAGGGCATGTCACACTTGAATCTCTAAGCCAGAGGAATTATTAAATTGGAGGGAGAGGTGTTGGATAGGGTTCTAGGCCTGGGATGTAAAGCAACACATTATAATGCAGGCAGCATAGCTTCTGCACCTCCAAATAAATACAAGGAACAAAAAAATTGTTCTTTCTTACCCATTCTACTACTCAGCTTGGATCATGGGCAGGCATTTTGTATCTGCCCCTTGCTAAGTTTCTTGCAGTGACGTGACATAGTCCACATGGCATGCTCAGAGTGAAGCTCTTGTCAGAGTTAAAAGTTGTTCACATTAGGCTTTTTATCAATCTTTCTGAGATGCTGCTTCTGTCTTTCCCAGCAGCTATGGTGAGCAGGGTAGCCAGTATAAAGTGTCAGACCTTCAGGAACCCAAACTTGGGCATCCTCTCTGATTTCTGCAGCCTTAGGCTGAAATACAGAGGTGGACTGCAAGGCGTGGTGAGGTGTGAGCTCAGGATGGCTCATGCATACACACAAGTGATTGCAGCTGGAGAACTATGGAAAAAAGATAAGTGTGTCTGAAGAGCACACTCTGTTCTCTTCCAGTGTTTAGATTACACCTTTCAGAAAGCATACCAACAAGAATGAAAAACCCCTTGTTTTGTAAGTGCAGCAATGACAGTGTACGTGTTTAATATGCCGGACCATCAACACGTTTTCTGAGCAGCTGCACTGCCTAGTGAGGGGTGCCTTGGCACGAGGTCCTGTAGAACCACTGAGATCTGCAGCCAGAAGAAGATCTCACCTGTAATTCTGAGTGTTCTGGTGCAGTGATGCTGATCCTGCTGTTTTGTGTGGTGATGATCTTATCTGGGAACATCATGCTTCACTTTGCAGTTGTGACTCATTTAAAGGCAAAAGTAAGGGAGGAAGGAAAAAAGATCTTAAATCTGAGCTCTTGAAAAGCACCTGACCTTTGAACTGTCTTGGATTTAAAGCTGCATTTAAAAAGGAAGAGTTCTGTAAATATTTTCTGATTTTTTGCAAAGACACATAACATCAGTATGTTAAGCTGTGCTTGAAGCTGCTGTGAGTGAGAAAAAGCCCACACGTAATTTTATTTTCAACCCCTCTTTGTTTTGAGATAGATCTTAGAACCTACTTTCAAGGTAGTTCTAATTTTCAGCAACTTGAATCTTTTTTGAAAATGTAATAGACCAATCCTGAGCTAAAGGAAGGGTTTGCACTGGAAGTATGAGCAGGCCAACCCCAGGGACAGGAGTTATCTCATCCCCAAAGCCCCTTTCCTCTTTGGAATGGTGAGGGCTTTATTGGCTACATTTTGTCATTTGGGTTTGTTGCTCAGTCTGTGCAGGCAGTGTGTCTTTTTATGTGAGTGTAAAGTTGATGTGCAGACGTACTTGTGTTGCTGGGCTGCATGCAGTTGAGAGTGTGCCTTGGTTTGAAAAAAATACTTGGGAGGTCCACCTTAAGTCAAGTACTTAAAGCATTTCTTGAAAAACTTTCTGGAATGGTAAAATGGTGTTGAGAAGATGGTGGCTAAGAGTAATGGTCTGTCAGCTGCACTGGAATAGAAAATGAGAACACCGAAAGAGATAAGGCAAAGGGCCAGAACGCTGCAACATTTGTTATAAACAACTAGAAACACTGATTTACTGCATGGGAAGAGCAACAGGCTTGTTCTGGGGGAAGGTGGACAAAAGCAATTCCATGGGGAGCTCGAATAAACGACTTATCTCCAAGTTGGCATTGTAATTAGGTTAGGTGTTTTTTTCTGCTGATGCATGTTGTGAAACTAAATTGTTGGTCAAAATTGAAGACCAACTGCTTTATTATTTTTGAAGAAATTTCTTTTTTTAGTTATCTTTGCATTTTGTCTGCAGAAAGCCTACCATCTCAAGACCAGGCCTCTCCCTTCGCAGGTGAACTAGGTACCACCTAACCTGAAAATAATTACAGCCACTATATGAAATTAATTGAATGGGATATCAGTTATGCAAATGTTCTGTAGAGAACATTAAATGTGATGTTGTTTGCCAATTAGACTTTAATCAAATCAATTTTAATTCCTTAATTGAAACCAGTAACAATATATCTGGAGTTTTTAACCACAGAAATAAATTCTTTTAAAATATTTTCCTTTTTCTAATGCAAATTATTCCAGGAAATTAACAGTAGAAACAGTCTGTGAGATTTTTGTAACGTGCTACTCCTATCAGTTAGACTCTGTATCTGAAATATTCTGGGATTTTCTGGATAGGGAGGAGTAGAGGAGGCTGCCAGGAGATGGCACTGCCTTTGGTTAAAGAGAAAGCAGATGTGAAAGGGGTTTTAATTATGTGAAAGGGGTTTTAATAAGTTTTTCATTTACCCCTTTAACATGCTCTGGATGTGGAACTTGCTTGACAAAAGCCTGGGAGCAAATGAAATTTCAGCTAAATTGACCACATTCTGCAGTAATGTTAACCTGTGCTATCTAAGGTAAATTCATCATCTAAGTGAAAAACACTGTGGTGAAAAAGTCCATTGAGCAGGGATTTGGTTTTGTTGGCTTTTTGTGGCTTTGTGCAATAAATCCTGATTACTCGGGGAGGCCGCGGTAATGCCTGGATGTAATGCCGTGGGCCCAATTCCATGTGCTCCACGAGGAGATGGGCAGCTCTTTCTAATGCACTAATGGGAGCTTTGGGGTGCAAATCTCACAGCCGCAGGGGGCTTGCTTTCTTGGGAGAGCAGAGCAACGCAACACCCCGGACTTGGAGTGAATCTGCTCAGACATCCTCTGTGCTTCCAGTTTCAAACAAATCACCCGGTACAGAAAGCCAGATTATCCACCTTGCTCAAGCTGCTCTGCTGTGATTTGGGGATACAAAACACCCAAAACCATGCTGTAGCTGGCAGGGGAAAGCTGGGGTTATGGCTTTTTTTGTTTCCAAGGTGACTGTGTGAGCCTGGCCTGAAATGCTTAAGGCCTCTTATGCCTCTTCTTTTGGTGTGGTGTTGCTGGGGAATTTAATGTACAAATGTTACGGGTAAGCTCTCTTTGCATATACAGTCTGTGTATCAGAGCTTTCTTGGGCATGGTAGGCCCTCTTCAAAGGCATGTCTGCTCAAAGCTCATTTTTCCTGCAAGAGAAGAAAAAGTTAATTATTAACTTGAGAACAGTTGGTCAAGATCCCAAATCTTGCCCAGTGAGAACATAGCCCAAAGGGTCTGATGGCAGGGATGTTGGGAGGCTCTGGCTGGCACAGGAGATGTTCTGGCCTGTTCCAATTAAACAGATGGGACTTTTGTTTTTTTTAATGCTCAAAAGCCGAATTTTTGTTTACAGAGTTCATTTTTATATGGTATCAGTAGGCACTGTGTATGAATTAAATTGGTTAGCAGATTACTGAAATTTAGCTTGTTGGTTGGTAATGGCTGTTGTATGTATCTATTAAACTTCTTTGTTTCTAGATAGTTTACTTTTTTTTTTACGGATTCTTCTGGGACAGACTTTTGGTTTTGCAGGTGTAACTTACAAGACTAGATTGTTATGCAAGCTGGTGTTTATTCTCATAATTCTTTCTCATGGGACCTTAACAGGCTAGGTGCACCCAGCCGAATTAGCAGGCTTAAGCCATGATATCAGAGACCTTTCTTTTATAAGGTTTTTATCTATATGCAACACTGACCCTCAGGGAAGGGCAGAGGAGCAGGCAGGTCAGGGCAGGCTCTGCCAGTAGAGCTATGGCATGGATCTGGCCCAGCTGAGCTTGAGAAGGCGTCACTGCCCTCCTCCCAGGTACTTACAGTCTTTGTTTTCTTTCTGTCCCAGGGCCCCAGAATGGCTGGAATGACCCTCCCACCCTCAACAGAGCTGCCAAGAAGAAGAAGGTACTCTAGGAAGTCCTACCTCAGCACAACTGAGGGCTGCTCACCTGAAAAACAATAGTTTAAACTGCTCCTGGGATACCTGTTGGCTGTAGGGAAGAGTTATCAGCAAACTAAAGCTGTGTGTCATGAGCAGATATGGCCTTTATGTCTCTTATCCATTATCCCTCTCAAAATGTCTAAGCCTCCAAAGAGATGGTGGGTTTTTGCTGAAGTTATGGTTGTTAACATCAACATTGTTCGTGGTTTGAAGCAAATACTTCTGACTGTTTTCATGTGTGGTAAAGCAGCAGAGTTTTGCAGGAGATGATACTTAGGCAAAATGAGGAGTCTGTGCAAATTGTTACAGATTATTGATGTTGCTGGAGCTGAAAGCAATTTATCCTGATTAAAGGTCTGACCCTGAGAGATCTGTTGAGAGTAAGACAATTTCCATGATGGAGATAATGTAGTTTTGCAAAATGGATTTAAATTGCACCAGGGCAGAATATCTGGGAACACTTGGCATGGAGCGGAGCGAGCCTTTTCATCCCCTGGTGCTGCTGTAGCCTGGAGAATCTCCACAGCAGTCAGTGTTGTCCACCATTCTCTGACCCTGGAAAGCAAGAGTTAGTCTGGAGCACATAAAGTGTAGGGAGAACAAAACATTAGAGCAGTCAAGATAAGGTCTGGGTGAAGGCAAAGGCAGAAGTCTTCCTTACCCATTGGGTTTTGGTCTCTGCAGTTCTCGGTGAAGAAGATTTTGGAGGCTGCATAGAGAACTCTTAGTGTCAGAATAACTGCTGGAGCAGAGAGCTCAAGAAGCAGCCTTCTACATACAGGATTTTTGCTACTTCTGTGTGTGTGTGTCACAGCCAGAATTTCTGCCATAGCCAAGGCTTGCGGGTTGGCTCCTTCTAAATGAGGAATGTGTTTGTTGCATTCCCTTTTGGGTATTTAACAAATCTGTCAGTCGTGTTTCTGTGTTTGTTTCCTTTCTGTCCACTGTCTGAGGGGTGGTTTAGGATATTATAAAATGACTCACCACATGGACTATTATAAAATAGAAGAAATGTCTGGCATTTCAAGCCATAATTTTCAGCTGTTTTCCTCCTAAGAACTTACTCACCACTCAAAAGTTTATTACTGTGATTCATTTCTTTTATAATTGACTTTGTTGCTAGATTGGGATTTTTTTTTTTTGCTGTCCCAAACCACTAGCTAAATTCTAGCATCATTCATTCAGGGTTCTGTAATCTTCTCTTTGTTTTTCCATGCGCACCCAAAGAAATGTGCACATTCCCATGGGAGCCCTTTCTGTTTTGATTCCTGTGTGATACGTAGCAGAGGCCAGGAGCTCATTTTGTTGCTTCTTCCTTCTACCAAATGTTTGTGAAACACCCCTGTGTAAAGACTGGCAGATGCTCAAGGATGAATCTGACATGCCCTGATAATCTGCCTTAGTGCAGACCTGTGTGTCAGAAACTTGAAAGGCTTTCAGGAGCTTTACTGGGGCATGTTGCTGGCTGTGACCTACGTACAGCATGGACAAAAATACACCCTTGAAAGGGAGACACAAAAGTCTAAATATAATGACCCAATAGTAAGAATAGATGGAGGTGTGGGTTAGTTTTCTCTTCTAATAGTGCTGGTCTGCCAAACCTCCAGTTTGGGGGGAGAGTGGCTCTGATTCGAGGTGGCTGCACTCAGTTCTTGTGTCCAGGGACAGACTGGGCTGCCCCAAGGCACTTCTTACTGTGCAGCCAGAGGGATGGGTTTGGTTAGCCAGAGTGAAATTGTGTTGTCTGCCCTTGTTATTTCTGTATGCAGCACTCCCAATTACTGTGGTTTGGGAAGCCTGTAAGAGCTGGGTCTTGTGCTGTGCCTGCAGCAGCCACACCAACATAAACACCCTGCTTCTTTTCCCCAGGTCCCTGACAACTTCCTGCCCCCAGTCCCCATCACCTCCCCCATCATGAACCCGCTGGCGGATCCGCAGTCTCAGATGCAGCAGCCCCAGGCTCCAGCACCGCCCAGCAGTGCGCCCAGCTTCCAGTCTCCACACCTCCCTGCAGGGCAGATGGTGCTGCAGGGTGGCTTCCAGCCTGCTTCCCAGCCCTTGGGGCCATCCATCATGCCACCCGCTGTTTCCAAACCCAGCACGGAGGGGGCCCCAGGGGCCCCAATTGGCAATGCCATCCAGGTAATGTAGCTCCAGCACTGCATGGGTTTGTTTGTCCATCAGTAGAGCCTGCCAGGCAGGATCCTGTTGTCCAGGCTTTTCTTGTAGCTGTAAAGTGTACTGTGGAGTTTCTAGGCATTGGCTTTGCTGGCATTTTGCTACTGTAATCTGCACCTAGATGTCACTAATCCTATAGTCAATATGGGCCGACAAGCTGCTTCCTTCTGCAACTTTCACAGCTTCCCAGAGGGAGCAACAGCAGGTGCTGGTAAAGTCACCTCCACACACCCACAGGGAAGAAATAGGAGTTGTGCCAAGCTAGGTAATAATGCACTCAGTTTAGCTGAAAACAACACGTGGGCAACAGTGACCTGGAAAAGCCTCACCTGTTCTCTGTTGCTCAGCACGTGCAGGCACTGCCAACAGAGAAGATCACCAAGAAGCCCATCCCTGAGGAGCACCTTATTCTGAAGACTACATTTGAAGCTCTCATCCAGAGGTGCCTGCTGTCTGCCTCTGATCCGGTAGGTGATTTCTGTGCGTTGAGATTTCTGATAACAAACTCATTTCCAAGGGAAACAACAGTTACCTGGGAAAAGAAAGCTGTGTTAACAGCTTTAACACAGCCACTGGAGCTGGATAGGAAAAACGTTTCCCATGGCAGCCAGTACCTTGTAAATGAGCTATCCCTCCCAAAGCTTCTCCTTTGTTTCTAATGGCCAGTAAATAACATGCCACTACAAAGCCCAAGTGCTGACTGTTCAGCTCGTGCCTGCCACATGCTAAAAGGTGGTGCTGGTGGCGTGCAGAGGGCTTTGTGCACTGAATTTGCTTGCTCAGCAGCACAGACGCGTGCTCTTGTTGGTTCAGTATCACTCAGTTGCTCAAAATCCTTTCTTTTTAAAGGCTGTAGAGTGCATATACAGGTGTGTATGTGTTTGTATGTGTATATAGTGCATTCCCTTTGACCTTTTCTTCCTCTAAGTGCCCTTCCCCCAGACAGACAAAGAATGCAAAAGCATTCCACTCATATCTGGACCTGGGGATTGCTTTTCTGCTCTGCCAACACAGTTTGCTTGCTTCTTGTTAAGTCTCTCTGATTTTCTTAGGCAGTGAAAGTGCTTCACCCACAGAGAAAAGGGACACCACCCTGACTGTACACATCAGTTGTTGTCAGAGCAAATACAGGCACTGGTTAGCTATTACATTCTAAAGGGGGGAATGGGAACTTAAGAACGAGGAGAACAACCAGTTTGCACTTCCACCTAATTGCTTTGGCTGGAGAGATGTCTTGCTGTTTCCTAGACACAATTTCTTCCTCTCTGTCCTAGCTGACCATCTATAAAATGAAAATAGCATGTGCACCTTTTCATGAGTCCTGAAACAAATGTTCTGTGGTCATGCATCTGAGAGTTAGGCAGTCCAAAAGAACTGCAGGTTTCTTACCTGCTCCTCCTGAGGTACTTTTTCCTTGGATATCTCAGTTCCTTGATGACATAACTGCTGCTGAGGAGTTTTCCGCATGTGGCCCAAGATCCCTGTGCTGTGTTCTCCATTATGACATCTGAACAGTTTTCCCTAATTTTTAGCACGGCAAGCAGCCAGCAGCTGGTCTTCACCCCTGAGCTAGAGCATTCCTACAGGCTTTATTTTCTCCAGACAATTATTTAATCCAAAGAAATGTTTCCAGTTGCCATGGAAAATGGCAGTTATCCTAAGTGAAGATGGATTGATGCACAGACTGATTTAGGAGGAAATTCCAGTACTCTTGTGCATTGGTGCCATTTCTGCTGTTGACCAGCAGCTTTTTTGTGCTTTTGCTATTGTAGCCTTGATGTTTTATTACTGTTTTATTACTCTGGAGTAAAATCTACAATTTTAGATGTTGTTTAAATAAACAAGTGGACAAAAATTCATTTCTCCAGTAGCTGCAGCTCCAGGTGAAATGTACTGGAGTTATTTTAAGAGCCTTTGGTGGCAAAATAATTCCAGGCACATCAGTGGGTGGTTTACTTTATAAAAGTCACGGGAGCAAAAAGTGTCTGTAAGGACAGATTGGGTTAGGCTATTAGTTTTTCTGTTGACACTAAAAACTGCTGGCTTTACTAATCACATGAGGAAAAATATAATCAGGATTTGCCACAAATGATGACTGAGTTGTACACACTTAGAACTGGAGAATCTGCATGTGCCCTTAAGCTCTCACTAATGTTGCTGGATACTTCAGTAAGAATTTTATCCAGTTACCATTATGCTTTTTGTGAACCATAGAAAAAAAAAAAGTGCTGGAACTCAGAATTCTGTCACTTTTCTTATCAGCTATATGCCAGTGGAGTTTGCGAATGACCAGTGGCTTTTGGGGTGCACCTCTACAGTTTTCCATTTTCTGTAGATAACTGAAATGTTCACATGTGGAGAACTACAGTCATGTGGTCTTTCCTAGCAAAATCAAGGGAGAAGTGTACAGACCAAAGAATCTAAATGACGTGTTAGGAAAATGTTGTTGAGGAAGGAATTTGATGTGCTGCATGGATCTCTTTGCAATGATATCAGATTGGTCTGGGGTTCTTAAAATCACTGTGCTTTGATGTATTTACTTGTCTTGCAGCAAACCAAGAGGAAACTGGATGATGCAAATAAGCGCCTGGAGTTTCTGTATGACAAACTTAGGGAACAGACAGTAAGTTCTGTTTTACTTCCCCCCACCCCTCAATCACGTATGGCCAATGACTTCATTGGTGCAATACTACTTCTGCAGTATGTAGCAGATGCTCATTTTTTCTTTGGAAGTATGCTCCAAATCCATTTATTGGAAGTTTGCATGGATCTCTTAGAAAACAGCCAGTTACTGTGCTTGGCGCCACATGCCTATGCAGACTTCACAGTGTTGCTTTGGGGCCTGTGCCATGAGTTTTATGGTGCTGTGCAGAGGCTGTGCTGAGCCAGAGCAGAGCTCCTTGCACCAGGCACAGTTTCTCTGCTCCAGAAAGGAACTGAGACACACAGCCTGTGGTCAAAAGAGAACCCAGGGGACTTTGATGTTGGAGGCTCACTGACTTTACTGGAAGGCAGATATGCAAGTACTTTTGAAGATCTGGTAATTTTTCCAAAGCTTTCCGGGAGGCTTTGGCAGAATAAAGGACTGTGCTTATATGTCTTAGTACCTTAACATTAGAGTGATGTAATCCTCTTGTTGTCAGGCCATGTTTGCTGAGCAATTAACCTTACGAAAAGGTGTAAAAAGCTCAGTAGGTTTTTCTGGTGCCAAGAGTCTGTCACAGCAGGTCTTCCACCCCAGGGAATTGCATCCAGAGGCTTGCAGGGCATAGCAATACTGCACAGAAGGTCCATCCTTCTTGAAGTCTGTTAGACTTCCCAGTGAGTGTTTCCAGTGTGGTGCAGCTCTGAAGATGGCTATCTCCAAAGAGAGGAGCTGCACCTTCCTGAGGGCCAGGCACCACACTCAGAATTTGTTTTTCTAGTGTTTTCCTTTGTGCTGACCTGCCTTGCCTGCCTTCCTTGCAGCTCTCTCCAACCATCATTAGTGGCTTGCACAACATTGTGAAGAGCATTGAAACCCGCAACTACCAGGAGGGACTGAACATCCACACACACATCGTCAGCACCAGCAACTTCAGTGAGACCTCTGCTTTCATGCCAGTCCTGAAGGTTGTCCTCACCCAGGCCAATAAGCTGGGGGTGTGAGGTAGCCCTGCACTTGCAAAGCCCTGGTGGTTGCTTTCCCAAAGAAGTGCATTTCTACGGCAGACATGCGGGAAATGGACCAAATGCTCGTCCTCACAGCATGGCGCAGTAGAGCTGACAAATGGCATTACACTCTCCCTGCAAAGTACTTTGTTCTAGAAGGGCTGTGGAGCCCTGGTGCTTTTCTTCTTATTTTAATCCTTTTCCCGTCCCTAACGATTCTCATCTACAAATAGTATATTTAATGGCTGATGTCCCACGTCGTCAATTTTTAGGTGCATGTTACACTGCTGAACAGTGGCTTTTAATAACAGATGTACGTGTTGAAACAAAACAAGATAGGTTGTGTATTGGACCCTAAAACAGATTATTCCCTTCCACCCCACTGTTCCTTATCCACAAGATTAAAAAGTCTGATCATGTTACAAGCGTATTTGGTCTTTCATTTTCTGAAGCTGCTTGTGGTTCTCTTATTACAATTTACCTGTTAAATAGCTTAATTGTGCACTGGGGAAAATGAGCAAAATAAAAGCTAATGTGATATTTTCAATAAATGTAAATTTATTAAAATTTGTCTTTATGAAGTGCACTTCATAAAGGGAGATTTTGAACTGGAGTACCGTGGGGCCACTTTCTGTTGCATCCTGGGCATGAGAATACTTTTTTTTTCCTCTTTTTGTCACTAAAAGGTCTGTGTAGAACACAAAGATCAACAGTGGCAAGAAATGTCTGGGTTTAGCAAACAGAAGGAGCAGTTTTGTATGAAAACAACCTAAAATACCAGTGTTTGTGGAATGTAGATTTGGCAATGCATACTGCAAGAAATAATCTCAATAACAATGTAAATCACTGCTGGCTTCCGTGACTTTGAACAGATTTGTTAGGCAAAACACTTTTATTTCCTTTCCAACATTTTCATATTTCATAAGCTTTGAAAATTGGTGAGCACAAGGCTTCAGCTTGGAGTTACCTCATTCAGGAGTTTAAACAACAATTGGAGTAAATTTTTTGATCTAGGTTGTATTTTCTAAGCAGTGTTACAAGTATTCTTGTATAAGTGTATTTATAGCAGTGTATTCAGCACCTTTCTGTCTTGAATCAAGATAGAAAAGAAGTTTTAAAGAAAGTATACATTCAAAAGTAAACAGGAATAAAATAAAAAAAACAAAAAGCCTCAGTAGGGTGAAAAGCAGCTGTGCTGGGCTGGCCTCTGCTTTCTGTGATGCACTGCTCAGCAGGGAAAACAAAAAGCAGTCTCAATACTTCAGGAGGTAATGCTAGAGGAATTCAGGAGCTGGCCTTGCATATGCTCTCCCTGAGTTTCTGGGAGTTCTTCTGGACATAAAGCAGGAGTGGTGGCATGCACTGGCACTTGTGAAGGACAGGCAGATGGTTCATATTTTGGGAAGCTGGCTCTTTCTGGCAGTGACAACTGGGGAGACTGATCTTGGTGCCAGAGCATGCCCTCCAGTAGGTTTGGGCAAAAGCCCTGCTGTAAATTGGAAGCTCATAAGTTGGGAACAAGAGCTGCAGGATGTGAGAGTAATAAGCTGGGAATATCTCCTGTGTAAGATATGGCTTTGTAAAAGCCAAAAAATGTTTAATGACACAATCTTTCACGAGACTTGCATCCATGTCAGAGACCAAATGGGAAGGGACTGAGCAACACACACGTGCCAGGGACACAACTGAAGAGTTTATTTAATGGGAAGAAATTAAATAAATTTTGCTTGTTTCCCCTGTGAAGAGCACAAGGGAATCAGGGTGATTGGAACTGTTGCATTAGAACAAATGTAGTATGAGCTGGCCAGGTGTAGTTTGTTCTGGCAATCGAAGTGGTCACAAATGAGACCACCAGATAAGAGGGAAGCGATGAGGGGTTTTGAGGTGATAGTATCCTGATGTTGCACCAGGGCCTGGACACTGTCAGCAGTGGAATAATCTCCTTTCCTTGGCAAAAGGAAAGCTGTCTTCCACCTCAGCCATTGTCAGGAGCTCAGGACAGGAAAACTGCACTGCTTGAGTGCTTAACAGGAGTGGATGCAAAAATCTGCTTCTCTCCTGAGAGCAGCTGAGATGAATTATCAGTTATGCTGCCGTCTGTTCATATCTTCAAGGAATGCCAAGCAATTAGGCACCCATCTGATGGGATAAATACAAATGGCCATCTTCATTTACAGAATGCAATGAAGCCTTGCCAAGTTATGCTGGTAAAATAATTTGGCCCCAGATAGCCTCATTTTGATCTTACTGAGTGAGAAGAGATTTATACCTTTATAACACCAGCCAAGCTACTCCTCTTTGTGGCCACCCAAGGCTGCAGAATTATAAGAAGGGATGGAAGGAAATTCAAGGATGTATTCTGAGCAGCATAGGTGTCGTCTGATAGCAGCTTACATGAGGGCGTACCTTGCTACCTCAGCAGTCACCATCCAAGCAAAAGGGCTGGCAGGAAAGGGCAGAGTTAATGCAGTTGTGTCCTATTTGCTGGAAGCAGGTGAGGATGTAACAGCAGCAGCACTGCAGAGAGGCCTGGCTGCAGGCAGGACATCCAAGTTAAGCGCTTGAGTGAAAACCTTTTTGTGCTTGTAAAGCTCTGTAATGGATTTACCTTGGTTTTGCTGGCAAAGGTACAAGGTCAGCATTAGGCATGAATGTTGGAGATTGTCTTTAATTGCTGCTGCCTTTCTAGCCTGTGCACGGTTTACATGAGATTTTTCCTGTGCTGTGCCTTCCGAATCATGCAGTTCCCAAACATAAAGATTGGGAATGGGGGTTTACTGCACAGTAACCAACTGTGTTTTCTCTGCCTAGAAGGAAGTGTGTGCTAGGTTGACTGGGCTAATGAGAGACAAGGGACATGGGTCTCACTGCTAGAGCTGTTTCCCCCAAAAACTATGGAGGGGAGAAGGCATGTTTTGGGAAGCGTGGCAGAGCCAGCATGCAGAGCAGTGGCATCACTCCCCAGAGTTCTGCATGCTGCCCCCAGTTTCATCCTCACCTTCACCACCATGCTGGTAACTTGGCTTCAGCAGCACCAACCAAGCAGTGTCATTAGCCTGGCTGGGGACCCCTTTATGCCTGAGAGGGGAAATAAAGGAGATCCTGAGTCAAGTATTTCCCTTCCCTGCCTCCCCGCCCCAGTACCTGCTATCCCACATGGCTCCACACCCCAAAGTGTTCATTGTTCTGAGGCATCCATTGCAAAGGCAGAGCAGCAGGTATAGAGCCAGGCATGGCTCCAAGCTAAAGGGAAATCCAGCCAAACATCTGCCACCAGCTGACAGCGCCTCCCCTGCAGGGAATGCTGAGTGTCCTGTGGAGGTGCCTGGTGCTGAGCTGAGTCGCTCAGCCTTGAACAAGGGCCAAGGCCATTGCCAGAGAATACTGAGGAATGTAATAAATGCTGTAGTGACACCAGGAACAGTTTCAGCACATCCAGTCTGAAATGGGTAATCTCCTAGCTTTGACTTGCTGTATGCTGGATTGATCATTCCCATGTTTCCTCTGGCTATCCTGCAGATCAAACAGATACATCACCAAATGGCCAGTCAGCATGGATGTATCGACACATTTAATGCAATCCTAACCCAAAAGAAGCTGAACTGATTAAAATTCCAATGAGCTTTAGAGCTGCAAGTTATCCAGAAGAGCATCTAATTAAGAGGGGATTTATTACAAAGCACTCTAAAAAAGTAGCTGCAGCTGACCTCACCCAGTAAGTCCGTGCCTCCCTGGACAGCACACAGAAGGCTTCTTGAGAAATTGTTGCTTTAAATCTTTGCCAGGTACACAAGAAGCACTTCAAACTGTGATCAGATATTCCTTGTCCCTCTGATGTTTAAGGCTTTCTTTCCTTCTTTACTCAAAGTGTTCATTTGAACAATGCCTTGGAGTCATCACTTTATTTTTCATGAGAAAAGAAAAGAAAGAAAAAAGAAAAGAAAAGAAAAGAAAAGAAAAGAAAAGAAAAGAAAAGAAAAGAAAAGAGAAAAAGAAAAGAAAAAAGAAAAGATACAAGAAGAAAAGAAAAAGAAAAGCCACTGTTGACAACATGTTAAATAGCTCTGCACTGAAATGTGATGGTAGCAGTCATGACTGAGTGGCATTAAAATGATACTCACTGTTCACACAAACCATTCACCACCTTTCATCATCACTGCCCTCTTTCTTTCTCTGGTGCAGAGAATTCTAGAAGAATGTTTAAAATATATCAGAAACAATCTTGGTTTTAATTATATGCTCTCTGCTGATTCAGTTGCCTCAGGAGGTGTAGTTAGTAATTAATTAGCTCAGCAGACTAATGTGCTTTGTAGCAATATCTCTCATTAAGCCACGCTCTGCTGGGTCCAGGCCCATCAGGAGTTGAGGCCAGCGCTGTGCCGAGACCCACTTGGGATGGAGGTGAGCTGGTGTCTGCCTGCCTCCCCCTGCCTCACCACTCTCAAACCCCAGCAAAAGCCTCCCTCTGAACTCCTTTGGGTGGCTTTCTAAGGCAGGAAATAGTCAGGTCGAATAACTGGAGAAGGACAAATAAGTTCTGGAGCTATGCAAGATTAGGGGCCAGGTTTTGGTGTTTCTGAAACCTTTGTGATAATAAAAAATGTGAAGATGCAAAGACTTTCAGCCCTTTGCAGCCTCAGCTCCAGAGGACCATCCCAGCCTGGCTCACCCCAGTAAGGCAGAGAGCCTCTAGGCCTGGTGTTACTTGGCAGTAAGGATTTTTTGATGGCACAGGCATCAACCTGACAAGCTGCTGCTGCCCACGCAGGCACTGACACACAGAACACAACAGGCGGGGGCCATTTGCAGGTGTGAGTGGATTCCCCCCTGTTTCTCTCTGCAAAGTGAGAAAACGGGCTTTGTCTACAGGGTAGTACCTAACTCCAGCAGCAGCGCTGAACCCTGAACCCTTGCAAGTCCATGATGTTTTCTGCTGGAATAGGAGGCTCCACAAGATTTAGGTCTTTGTTCTTTGTTCTCGCGTAGGTTGTCTGACACTCAGCTATGTTGGCAGGGTAACCTCTAACCTCCCTCCTCCCAGCAACACAGAAGTATCTTTGTGCCACAGAGGCAGCCGTTCCCATCAGCAGTGGGAATTTGCCAGTGAGGTATTCCCAGGCTGGTGTCCAGGGCAGCATTTCACACCTCGGTGCAGATGATGGATGAGCCCTCTCTCACTGGCGGGGCTGAGAGGATGTGTGATCACTTGTGGGGTGCACTGGAGCACTACTCAGAGCCCGTGCCAGTGCGTTCAGCAAACTGGTGCAGCATTTTAGCCAGGTTCAGAAAGGCAGGCTTGGTCCCGTGGGGAATCACACTCTTGCCTGCTTCCTGTGAGCGGATTTGAGTCTTTAGTCCAGCCCTCTTACCCAGCAGTGAGATTTCAGCAAGAGCCGTGTGAGGCAGACCACACAGTGAGATCATTTGAAGTCAGTGCACAAGACAGGAACAAGAACTATGGACAGGTCCCCTGGACCACAGCTCAGTGCCAGCTGCCCCTTTTATGTGCACAGAAAAGGCATTGTTGCAGCAGTGGAGGCCAAATTCAGCGAGCAGACAGACAGGCGTGACAACAGAAAGTCCAGCTGGAATTGCCAGCAAAGGCAAGATGTGCAGACAAGAGGGAGGCTGTCACCTTCCTCTCAAAACACTTCCTTGACTTCTCATTTTCAGCATGTCTACATTCACCACAGAGTACAGCAGACAAAATCAAGTTGTTTCCAGATCTCTGAACTACACTCCAGCTTTTTTTTTTTTTTTCTTCTGGGCTTGCATATCCTTCATTTTTAAAAATATGAACCCAGGAATGTTTATTGAGAAAATCTCCTTTTAACTCTGTTGCTGTTTTGGTTGCAGCTCCCCAGGTTTTTTTCTCTAGGCAATTCTGGCTCACTGAATGTTTTCCAATATTATTTTTTTACCAAGAGAAGTAGGATTCAGATTTGCAAAATCTTTTCTTTGCATTTCTGAGTACTAGCAAGACCTTAATCTGAAAGTCCAGACCTTTCTCTGCGACATGTAGTCCTGACATTATGATCTATGTGACCAGGTACCTTTATTCGAGAGTAGATGTTTTCACAGCATCATGTCCCAAAATATGCTGCTTCCCACAGCCACTGCAGTGATCCTGGGACAAATGCTAGTGCTGTCACTGAGTTGCCACTGTCCAAGCAGTGATTTCTGGGATCAGGGGAACAGTGATGGGCTCCACTCATGAGGAATGACACTGCACAGGAGATACTTTGGTCTGCCTTGGGCTTCCTCTGCTCCTCCATCAGGACCGGCAACTCCATAAGCATTAGGGACTGCTCTGAAGCCATCTGGGCTGGGTGCCACATAATATCCTCCTTACAGTTTTGCTGCTGCACTTGCCAAGCTTTCTCTGCATGCAGCCAAGCTTCACCTGGAGAGGGGCATGAAGACTTGTCCTTCACAGAAGTTACCCAACAGTGTCACCCCAAGCATCAGCACTCCCTACACCCACAGGACCTGTGGCCACAGCAGAGCATTTTTCACATCATCTTTGTTCACCTGCTTTCCCTGCTGCGTTGGCTTACTCTGTAAGCAATCTGCTGGGAACTAGAGATAAACGTGGGGTGTGAAACTTACAGTATTGTGTTCAAAGGCTCACAGAGGGAACCTTCACAGATGTGTTCATCAGTGACTCAAATCAGCTGCAAATCTGGCAAAGCAATTCGTTTGTGTTTGTCTCTTGCCAGGGTGGCAGGAGTGTCTATGGAATGCAGCTGGGAGGCTTCAGTGCCACTTGCATCTGCATGAGCGTACAAGACTAACATCTATCCTGTGCCATGCTTTAACAGCCTGCAAAACCAGGTCAGGATGAACAGTTACATCCTGCCTTTTCAGAGAGATGTGCTCCCTGGGTCTCCATACTTCCTTGCTGCCTGGTAACATTCCCATTTCATTCACCTTGAACCCTGACATTCCTGCCTTAAACACTCAGGGCATCCTACCTGTGGTGTGCAGAGGTGAGCTTGGGCTGTGCAGGTTCCTTCTGTGTGGTGTGCCCAGCAGCACCTGGGGAGCAGCTGCTGTGCGAGGGATGGGGGCTTCTTCCTGCTCTCAGACACTGAGATGTGGAAAAATCATTAAAGGATGGAGTCTTCTCTCCTGCCTGCCCCCAACATCAGAGTGCAGAGTCCAAGCAGGAAGATGAGTATCACGTATTAGACCAGCAGCAGGTACACTTGAAATGAGCCTGACAGTTGACCTTGGGGAGCTGGAGGAGGTCAGGGCAGGAAAGCACAGTGCAAATTAAATCACCTTCCTTTGAGGTCCTGGCCCAGCAATGGAAGGACATGGCAAGCTGTAAATCATGGAAAATCTAGTCCCAGGCAGGGCAGAGGGCTTCTGGCACTCCTGGGCCGCTCCCTCCTTCCCCTCCAGTCCTCCCCGGAGCATTCAATACCAAACAAAATGCATCACAGGCAAACGTCTTATCTGGAATCAGTGTCTGGTTCCCACCTAATGACTTCAACCCTCTGCATGCTTCTTGTGCAGGATGTTCTTGACCCGCGGCAGCTGAAGCACCTCGCTAGTGGCAGCGAGCGGCTTTCCGCCTGCCGCTCCTGCGGGCCACCCTTGTGCCAGCGGTGAACTTGCCATTGACAGCGCTCACCCCGGCACCCCTTCGACAGCGTCCGCCCCGGCATCCCGGGCATCCCCGGTGCCCCGGGACGCTTTCTCTCCCGCAGAGCTGGCAGCGGCAGCACGGGTGTGTGTGTGTGTGGGGGGGACAGAGAGGGGCGGCGGCCCCACGAAACCACACCTGAGCGCTAAAACAACGCCGCTCCAGCCGCGGTGGGACGACGCGAACCAGCGCGGCAGCTTTTCCTTCGGGTGCGCGCTGCCGATAGCTCGCTGCCTGTCTGTGTGCTCGTTCTCAGCGCCCACCCTGTCACTCCCGGGCAGGAAACTTTACCCACCACCTCTCCAACACCTTGCTCCCCCCCACCCAGCGCCAGTGGCATCTTTTACTGCGGTGGCACGAGATTCCAGAATTAAAGGCCACGGACACCTCCGTCTCCCGGGGGCCGGCGGGAGCGGCGCGGNGGAGGGCAGGCCATCGTCTGGCGCAACGTGGTGCTCATGGGGCTGCTGCACCTGGGCGCCGTCTACGCGCTCAGCCTGGTGCCGCGGGCGCACATCCTCACGCTGCTCTGGGGTGAGTGCGGGGGATGCGCTACAGGTGGGGCGGGGGCGGCCGGCGGCGGGACCCCGGGGCAGCGGCCGCGACTCGGTTTGCCCCTCTCCGTCCCCTCTCCGTCCGCTCTCCGTCCCCGGTCCGTCCCCGGTTTACCGGCGCGGTGGCTTTTGTCCCCGAGCCCCCCCACGGCCGCTCCCGGGATGCCATTGCCAGCGCCGTGCCGGGCCCTCGGTTGCTGTAGAAACAGGAGGCGCTCTCCCTCCGGTTACATGCATCGGGTTTTTTTTTTTTTAGTTAAAAAAAGCCCAGTCAAGCGGTGATGTTTCGGTCTAAAGGTGTGGGGGGAAGACGCGCTGGCCGTCCCTTTGGTGTTTCACGGCGTTACTTTCTGAACACCCGCGGGTTTCTGCTCCGGTTTGGAGCAGAAAATCAGCTCGTCGTTTGTTTCTCGAGGAAGGTGATAGAAATTTTCCTTAGGGAGGATGTGAAAGTCGAGTAAGAGCTGTAAGGTGCTAGCACAGAGACGGTAAGCCAGGCTATGCTTTCTGGGGGGAGATGGCTTGCAGCGTCTGTCCTGCTAGCCTTGAAAAGCCGAGGATTCGGTTCGGGGAAGGGAACATGAAATGCAGCGTCTTTTCTTCCATCCTACAGTGGTGAGGTCCTCCTTTCTCCACAGAAGAACGATGCTGGGAGAAAATGCTACCTAGAAGCACTGCAGTATTTTGCAAGGCTTGTCAGGGTTTGTGAGACCAAGTAGATGGTGAATGTCAGCATCACTATTCAGCAGGCAGAACTGTATATTGATTCATATGAATCTCAGTGGCCAAGAGGGTAAAAACTTGTGTGCTGCTTACAGCTGATGTAATTTTTTGGATAAATAGCCTGCTTTGAGGTGAGTGGAAAATATAGCAGCCTGGGATTCTTTTATACAGAGAAAATAAGGGTTTCTGCTGCAGGAACTCACAGACATAGAATTTGGGTTGTTAGGCTGCCATCATTACTGTTGAGGTGACTCTTCAGAAGTCCCAGCTAAATGCTTTAGAAGCCAGGCTTATTCCTTCTGTTTGGAGGAGTCCTAAATCTCTTTTTCACAGGTTCAGCTTTTGTCATTTAATCTGTTTTAAAACTCCAGATATCACCACCAATTGGTGCTTGTGGTTGGGAAATGAATCTTTCCATCAATTATCATCCTCATTTTCCAGGTCCCTGGAGGGCACCTGCTTTTGACTGGCAGCTTGGTTTGCACAATCCCTCACCTGGCTTGCTCATGACCAGAAGAGGTTTGCGGCTTGGTTGTGTTTTGCATAGTTTCCTTCTGTAAGCTCTACTCCTCTCACCTCCCTATTCCTGGTTGTGTTCAGGCTGATTTCATAGTTTATCTTGGCCACAGCTTGGTGATCAGGGAGACCATGAGAACCTGTGGGAGCTGTATGGCTGGAATGCACAGCCTGTGGTCTGCTTTCAACCCTTTTAGGTCCTGTTGTGTGCAGGCAGGTGGGCTTTCTTTTTCTGTTTTGCCTTTCCAAGAAGACAATTTGAAATCATCTCTGATTTCACTGTGCTTAATTACAAAAATCCCTGAAGCTGGAGGCAAAGGAGAGAATTACCAATTCAGCCCTCTATCCTCTGAGATATTTTTTTCCTGGTGGAGATTAAACAGATGCTAAATAATAAACAGTTCCCAACGACTTTGCAACTTAATGCCTTTCCTTCTGAAAGTGAGAGCCTCTCATTTCTTGACATCGTTATTTTTAACAGCCACCCCAGAGCAGACCACAGAGTTTTTACAAGCGTTTGGTGGGTGGTTTTTACCGGGGCTGCACAGCAGGGAGTGAGTGTGCTGGCTCCAGCTGTCCTGGGCACTACATGCCACTCTCACATCTGGCTGCTGCCAGCTCTGCTCCCCTCAGAGGTGCTGAGCAATGTGGAAATGCACACTCTCCTGCAGAATATGTCAGATAAATTAGCTTGCTGTCATGCTGGTGACCTGTTTCTGAGGTCCCTCTGAGCGACTCGGGGTAGATAAAAAAGGCTGGCTGTTGCTTAAGTTGACAAACCCACCTCACTTCAGTGTGGAAGGAGCCAACCGGTGAAGCTGTGTTGGAAGGAGTAGTGTCAATCAGAAGTGTCCCTCGCCCTCCCCAGTTCTCCACATCGCCTTCCCTGTGCAGATGAGCCGTGAGGCTGCCTTTCTGTGGGCGCTGGCTGCCAGCCAGCCTTTGGAGTAGGGCTGGCACGCTGGCAAACGTGGATGGCAGGCATGAGAGTAGTGTCAGGTAGCACAGGGATGTGTGTACGCTGAAGGTGCAGATGGAGGCAGCCTTCCATGCATCCCTCTGTGGCTTTCCTTCTCTTCCCAAGCTTTCCTGAGACTCAGGAAGGTTCCCAGTGATCCTGTGCAAGCCCTTGCATTTCTCCGCTCTGTGTTCCCCACCACTGCTCCCCCATGGATAAGCTGCAGGAACAATTGTGCCAGGAGTGGGATGCCAGTGCTGGCTGTGACCTCCGTGGTGTCTGGCAGGAAGCTGACAGCTTCCCATGACTCACCACTGCCTGCTTGGCTTTTTTACCTTCTCCTCCCCCAAGACATCCACCTCTTGTTGTGTTCTCCCCTGGGGGAGGCTGGGTACAAGCCCTCCCTCTGTGCAGGGCTTGCTTTCCTCCTTCCCTTCCCACCCCCGGAGGCAGCTGATGCAGCACCGATTGCAAAGTGGAGCTGAAATGCCACTGTGCCACCTAGAAAACCACTGTTCACGCCAAGCTGCCTGCTCAGCAGGGCTCATTTCCATTGGTAATTTATTGACATTTGTCCAGCTGTACACAATAGACAATGGGAAAGCACTGCCAAGGAAGGCTCAGCTGGTTGTTTACTCAGGATTATCTGTGCTCCTCTGTTCCCATTGCCTCCCGCACCAGCACCTTGGGGCCCGCACTGCAGCTTCCCGCACCCCACATGGAGCTCGGGCTGCACAAGGGATCCCAAACAGCACTCTGGGTGGTGCAGAAGTGGGGTTGTGAATTGGTGCAGACCCAGGAATTGGGTTATCTTTCAAGAGATGTACAGATAAACTGGTTAGAACACAGGCTTTCAGGGCCATCTCAGTGTCTCTGTGGAATTTGATTTCAGTCCAAGCTGAACAAAAACAATGAAATTACTCATGTCAGAATTTTCCATGAGCTGGGAGCTGCCTTGACCCGAGAGGCAGCAGATGGTGTGTCAAGGCATCGAGCAACCCTGGGCTGTGCCTGTGGGACAGCCATGGAACTGGCCCAGGGGATTTGGAATGTCCCCTGCCACGGCAGCCCGGGCTCACTGGAAGCTCTCTTGCCTTGCTCTTTGCCAGCCTGATTTGTGGTTTGGTGCAGGGGTGAGTGGAGAGGACCCCGCTGCCTTCCCCCTGGTGCTCAGCACCACGGAGGTTGGAAGGGGAGGCATCACCATTCTCTCCAGGCTCTCAGGAGGAACTGAAGCAGGGTGGGAGCAGCTCACTGCTAATGGGACTGGCTGGGCCGAGCATGCGGATTTTCCAGGAATGAGCTTGTGCAAAGGAGTGCTTGTGGCTAGCCGGGGCCGTGGCTCACTGATGTCCTCTTTTGGGCTGGATGTGCTGCACCACCTTCCAGAGGTCTCTTGGGAGGAAACTGTAAAAGGCTCATCCCCTACAACAGTAACGTGCCATTAAATGATGCCTCTTCACCAGGAACCTCCTTGCTCCACCCTGTGACAGTCCCAGTGAGGTTCATCTGATTTGATTTAGGGAAGCAAATTAAAAAACTCTGAAATCCTTGTACAGAGGGAAGTACCAGCACGTTTCACTGCAGGGCCTGATGCTAAGACCTGCTCACAGTTTCTTTTGGTGGGCTCATGATAACTTCTTAAAGACTCCATCTGGGGGACCACGTGATTGTCTGGGATTTTGTTTGGAAAAAGGTGCTTTTTAGTCTTCACAGAGGGCTCATGAGGAAGCACTTGAAGTAGCCAAATTAATTTTAGGAAATAGAGCCACTGCAAAAGAGATTAAGCTGTTTACTTGCTTTAAAACCTTTCATTTTGGGCTGCTGAAACAACTTTAAAAACTTGCACAGGCGTGGCCACCCAGAAATCCCAAATCACCTGGATGTGTTTGGCAGAGCTGCCTGAGGGAGGAGTGGTTGTCACGATGCTGTGCCTTGCTAGAGCCTGGGAAGAAGGATGGCCTTGCTCTAATGGTGCTCATATGGGAAGGGAGCCTTGTTGCTGTTGTTTTAGCAGTGTTTAGGAGATGTTTTAGTGCTCCTGAGAGTGCCAGATTGTTCATGTTCAGCCGTGGTGGGCCCTGTGCCATGCTTATCCTCAGCTTTACCCCGTGCACAAGTGCTGGCTGTCTGGGAGCGCAGACGGAGCAGCGGTGCTGCCCAGCTGCACTCCTGCTGAGGTGCAAGCTGCTCCCAGGCAAGAGTGTGGATCCTGCCTGGATTCCCTGGATCCTACCTGGGATCCCTGGATGCTGCCTGGGATCCCTGGATCCCTTCAGTAAAAGAGATTAAAGCAATTGTGGTCCTAGCACTTTGGGTTATCGCCTCTTTCTCAGGCTGCGGATAGGTAGCACGCCTATGTAATGAGGCTCAGGTTGCTGTTGTGCACTGCAGATGCAAGTTTTATTGGTCCTGCATGATTCCAGAGTCTTGGATATTCTTGAGTGCCACCTGCTGGCTTTCTGGTTATTAACTGGTTTTAGTCCCAAACCATTTCTACGCACAGCGTTGGAAACTCTGTGCAGACAGCTGTAAATAAAAAAATCCTAGCTCCAGGGGAGTTCCCCTTGGTACCTCTATGGATGAGGGAGAGTGGAAATATTGTCTCTGTTTCACACCCAGTGAAATGGAGACATTTGATGGAAACTTCTCTATCACTCCTGCTGCTGCTCTGGAGTGTGGTTATGTTCTTCTGTAGCCTGGACAGTGGTTATGCTCAGGTGATTGCTGTAGGTGAGGTTTTGGGTCAGAAAGAGAGAGAAATTAATATCTTGGATACTTGGTGGGAAGGGTTTAATAAACAGAAGGACCTTTCCTCACCTCTACTCCCTGGGGTGATCTCCTGTTTGCTGGCTCCCAGAACAGTCCCAGCCTTGAGCAGGGAGCAGCTCTGGGAGGTTTCTGTGGAATACAGGAGGCTAGCCATGTTGTCCATCAGCCCCCAGCTGCCCACCATGCTTTCAGCAGTTCAAGACAGCAGCTGGTCCACTATATGATGAGTGTAAAAGAGGTGGAGTTAATCCAGATGTTAATTGCATATCTGAGGTGCACATCTGCTCAGGGGAGTAGCTCTGCTTGTCTCCAGAGAAGTTTTGGTCTGCCTTTTCCTCCCCTGGCCCATTTGAAAGTGAAGTTACACAGCTGTCACTCTTAATAGCCAAATTCATGGCTTACTCCTTCCCTCCTGGCATCAAAAGCTGAACTGCCATCATCTCTGACAAGAACAAAGTCTTTTCTCAAGCAGCATTTCTCTCCTTAAAAATGGCATGAGCCCTGGATCTGGGGATGGCTGTAGCACGTCGGGGAATGGTCTGAGCTCTGTGTCCATGGTAAAACTGGGAACACACCCTCACATAATGCACAGATAGAACAGCATCACAGAATCACTTGGGTTGGAAAAGACCACTAAGATCATCAAAACCAACCATTAGCAGACACTGCCAAGTCCACCACTAAACCATGTCCCTAAGCGCCACAACCGCACATCTTTTAAATCCACCCAGGGATGGAGACTCCACCACTTCCCTGGGCAGCCTGTTCATGGAATAGGTGTGGATGGATACAGTCACAGTAGTGTTCCTGGGTGTGTTCCAGAATCCTGCTCTGAGGTGATATCCTGTTGAGGATGCTCCTGCCTGTTGGATGTTTTCCCTTCCCCAGTGTTCACTCCTCTCTTGGTTTAACTGTTGCTGGAGGTGGTTCCTTAAGGTCTTGTCTGTCACAGTGTTCAGCTGTAAGTATATGTTTTTGTTCCTTATCCTGATTTCATCCCCAGTGCATTGGTGGTGCTCCTGAGTTTTTTTCCCTCTGTCCTTTGTGCTGCACATCATGTGGTCACTGCAAGCACGGCAAAGTAATGGGGAAAAAATTCTGTGTGTGTGCTGAGCCCTGGATGTATGTGACAGTCCTTTGGTCCTGTTGCTCTCAGGAGTGGGTGCAAGGCACTCCTGAAGAGTTCCTGCAGTGGGAGTGGATGAGTGACCAGTAAAGCTGTGTGTGTGCTTGACATCGGGATGTTCACCCAGCACAAAGCACTGCTGGGCTGCCCTGCCCTGTGCTCCAACCACCCCACAAGAACCTTATTCCCTTGATCTGTGTGATGAGGACAGAGATGACAGCTGGATCCAGCAAAGGTAGAAATCCCTGTCTGACTGTGGCTGGGTTGTTGGCATTTGGGCTGCCCCCTGACATCGTGGGCTTGGGAGAGGCATCCCTGTGGAGCAGCCCCTTGAAGGGAAGGTTTGTTGGCACCCCCAAGAGCTGGCTGTGGCAAACACACAAAAGCCCAGCTAAAGGCCACAAAAACATAAAGTGACTTCTTTAGCTATGGTCCACCGGTCCCTGAGCTGGTGCAGCCACCTCTGGGGGAGTCATCAGGAATTTCTGGCTCTAGCTTTTTACCTTTGGTTACATGTGCAGGTGGGGATGACAGAATACAGGCTCTGAGGAGTTTCAATGGATGAGTCAGGATGGACTTCTCTGCAGGAGAAGTCTCAAGGGACTTACTGCATTGAATTTAGTGTGGTTCCTCATCTCTGCCGCTGTACCTACCCTCTCTGCAGTCAAAGTTGCACTTGTAACTAACACTGCTGTTATAATTGAAGCCAAGCAATTTCTTGTAATCAGATTTTATTTTTACCATGTAGGCTAACAATAAAATGTGCTGCTCCACTGGAGAGCGAAACATTAACAATTACTGTGCTAAGTAAAGCAAAGCTGATGTGAAACAGAGGGGAAGGCTGTTTTTGATGCTGGCATGGGGAATTGTGTGTGTGCCATCCCTCTAGTGCAGAGGCCCCAACATCAGGGTTGGGAATTTCTGGAGGATCTTTCTCAAGACATTTTTGGACAGTGGTGCCTCAGATGACGTTCTGAGTGCTAGAGCTCACTGGAGGAGCAGAGCTGGGCTGGGGCAGGGCTGTTTGTGCTGGAGGGACGCAGTGAGGAGTCATTGGGGGAGCGTGGGGAGCAATCATCTGGTGAGTGCCCGTGGGGAGCATCAGCCTGCCCACACACAAGGTCTCCTCCTCTGCCCTGGCACCATCCTCCAACCTGACAGCTCTGGCTAACTGACCTGCTGCATGCAGGGGGCTTGTGCCTTCTAATTTTAATGAGGTTTAGCGCTTGCAGCCCAGCCCTGCGGCTAAAATTGCCAGGAGAGAAAGCTGGAAGAGGCCATTTTTTGCAACATGTTCTGCTCTGAGCTCTGTTTGGTTTTGGAAGGGGGAGGAAAAGGTATAACAGCTGGTAGCATACAAGTGGAGCAGACACAGAGCATCTAGGCAAGGTGCAATGATACAGAAGGAAATATCATCTGGACTGTGAAGTCCTGAAAAGTCAAACCCATCAGATCTCTGCTTCGGTGGTCATGGGGAGGGCAGTGGGTCAGAGCAGGGCAGTCCCCTGTCATGTACCTGGTTCTGCACAGGGTAAGCTTTGACTTTGTCCCTTTTTGGACAGGGATGCTAAACAATAATTAAACAATAACTAAAGCTTCTTCCTCAGGGCAGAGCTGCCTGCTGAACACAAGGCTCTGGTCTGCTGTGCTAATGGCTAAACCATGCTATTTCGTTACTCTGTCCCTAAAAAGAAGGTAAAATTGGCATTTATTCTGTCTTGGCATTTATAGAGCACTTAAAACCCACCAGAGCACGAGTCAGCATGCGGATTGAGGACAGCAGTGAGGTCACTGGGAGAGCAGTGAAATCTGTCCATGGTTTTGTGATGATGCAGGACCCAGCTGAGCTGAGACAGGCTACACATAAGCATCATAAAATTTCAGAGAAGCCAAAGCAGCCTTCTCTTTTGATCTAAAAATATATGTAAGCTGTTCAACATTTTAAGGCAATCTTCAGTTGCTGGTGAGTTCAGGGAATCTGTATTTCCTTCTTAGGGGAGTTCTAGTATTGGCTGGAATAATTGCTGTCAGCCACGATTTCCATTGCTCTATTGGCTTTATTTAAGTCACATTGGCTGCAGTTGTCAATATGAACATTTCGGCTATTCCAACCGGAATAAAGTCTTTTGTATACTCAGCCAAAAGTGCTGGCTCTGGGGAATGTTCCTGAAAATGCATGTGCAGGCATGTGCATCCAGGCAGAGGCAGCTTGGATTTCATGAGCTGGTGATGGCAGGGCCAAGGGGATGTGATTGATGGCTTCTCCTGGAGCTCCACCACAGTACAGAGGGGCAGGAGCAGGGCGTAATCAGAAATCATCTTCTCTGCAGCTCTGAAACTCCGCTTCCCTTTTGCCTTTGATGTGCTTCCTCTTATCTCTGTCTCTCTTGGCTCAATTTAGAGTAGCTCAGAGGATGTGAAGATCTAATTTTAGATGAAACTTTCTGGCCTGAGATTTCACATGTTTGGTCTCCACAGGAAAGCACGGCTCCCCGTGAGAGCTGGCATGACCTGTATGGTGGCAGCCCAGGGAATTGGTGCTGCTGCATGCCAGTGCTTTTTAATTCTCATTTGCTCGCTTGAATCCAGCCCAAGGAGCTTTTGATGCCAGCCTTTGATAGTTAGCAGGGCTCCGTGTGCACAGGGTTGGCTAGCAGGGCAGTGTTTCCTTCCCAGAGACCCCAGGGCCAGAGCACTCATTCAGCATCGGTTCTTGGCAGCAATTTAGGGACTAAGGTTAAAATTTCTTCCTCCTTAATAAATGTAGTTCCAGGTCAGAAAATAAGGCTTTTTTTGGTAGGATGCTGCAAGTTAAATGATGTGTTACTGCTCCCTGATGTCTCTTTGCTGTGGAGGAAGAGAGGTGCAAAGTTTCCCTGGAGTTTAGCAGTAGATATGTGTACTGGGGACTTGATAGCTAATCTACATCTAAGAATGCTGCATGTTGACCCTGGCCCTCCCACTGGTGCAGTGCGTGACATCAGCCACCATTTTTAACTGAGGTGTTTGGAAGGACTGCTGGTCTGATTTGAGGTAGGAAAACTTTCCATTCTGAGGGCAGACATGGCATTTTAAGAAAATGTATCCCCAAACTCGACATGCTCTAATGAAAGCATAAAAGAGCATGTGAGGCACCACAAAATTATCGGCTGCATTTCTGGTCTGAGCCCTGATGTTGAATCAGAAGAGAATTTTCTACCTCTGACTGTGTGTGTAGTGAAGTGGAGGAACTCTTAGGAGTTCAGAAGAGACCAGGCATGGTGCAGCTACTGAAATGGGTGGTAGTGCTGCCTTGAATTTCAGTGGAAATGAAGTTAGGCTCCACTTGGCACTACTGGAAGTACTTTCCCTGGTTTGGTCATATTAGTCCTAGATCTACCACTGAATAACAGCAAAACCCCACACGTGAGGAGGAGAAGGCAGATACAGGATATGCAGATGTAATTTAATTTTTAGAAAGGAAAAAATCACCACTGGAAGTTACAGGAATGTTACATATTTATGTCAGTCACCTTTGCATGCTTATGCTTGAGCAGCTAGCTGTATGTCTCTTGCAGTTCTTGCAGCACAATGGAAAACTTTGGGGTTGACTCATGTGGTTAGTAAAATTCCCTAACAAGCAATTTTTATCTGATTGAATAAGCACAGGATGCTGGTGTGGAAGCAGACAAAAGTTTTATGTCCATTCCTCTAAGTTTGAATCCTCAAATATTTTTTTTTAATACAAATGAGTCAAGCTGTGATATCCTGTCGCTGTAGGACATGCTATCAGACCACACAACTTTAGGATTTGTCAGAAGGCTAAAAAGAACTATTTATTTAGAGTTTGACCTCATTATATACTAGGTCGCTAGAGCTAAACTGCTGGGTGCTAGAAGTTACACCCATTCAATCACATTGGCTAACACAGAGAGACATCAAATTCGCTCTACCTCTAAAGAAGAATGAAAACAAGATAGAGTTAGTAAAAACATCTTTTGTTTACAGAAAGTTCCATGAGAACTGAGTTTTAGAAATCAAAACATCTCAGGCTGAAAAACCAGGGCTACAGTATCCTTTTATATACAGGGGAGAAAAAAATGGCCTGTTCTAAGATGAAAATTTCTTGTCGGCTTGCTTGAGACTTTGCTGGCTAATGTGGAGACAGAATTTCCTCCAAATGGTGCCATGTCATGAGATGTCTTCATCATGAACAGCATTTTAAGGTCAGCTATCTCCAGCTGCCCTCTTAGTGAAGAGGTAACAGATGTCTATTGGTGAAGCACAGCCCTTGTATTCATTAATTTTAATTCCCCAAGCAAAAGATGTGCCATTAGTGTGATTAGAATTCACATCTGAGGAAATTACTCCCTCCTGTATCCATGGGATCTTGCCTCCTGATCCTTGAGCTGTTGGAGACACAGTGTGTATTTGTAAAAACGTGTAAGCCTTTTCTGAATGTAACTTCAGGCTGGGCCTGGGTCCGTGTCATACCTTGTAGGCTAAACTATGTAGGAAATATCATGACCTAGCAGTGGGACCTCCATCAGAACAGAGTGCTATGTGCTTCTGAAGCTATCCCCAAAAAGATGGCAGTAGAAGAGCCAAGGTTTTTCCAAAATAGCAACTGGAGGGTGAAGACAGCACTGAAGGAGCAGCTCCCTGAGCATGTACAGAGTAATGCTGCAGGTTGGTTTTGAGCAGGCAGGACAGCAGCCAGCACAAGAGTAAATGGGGCTGTTGTCCTCAGAACAAGACATAAAACCAAGGCCCTGACCCTTGGTGGCTATCCTGACCCAAGGTCTGTCACCCTCCTGGTCAGAGTAGGTGTGATAACAACTCTGGGACAGCCTCCAGTAATTACTTGTCTTGGCAATTACTTTTCACAAAGTCTCTGTGCAAAATGTCACATCTTGATGTCCACACCCCTTGGAGTGGGCAGGCAGTGCTAGTGCAACAATAGCAGGCCTATGTTGTCTTCTTTTTTTCCTTTTTAATTTATTTTTTAATTCTTCTTTAATTCAGTCCCCTCTGCATAGCAACTCCCCTTACCCTTGTTAGAAGAAAGTATGGGACTAGGTGAGCCGCTGCTCTGATCTCACAAGGCCTGCCATCTGTCTTGTTTGAAGGGGTGAGCATTTTCCCCCACGTTTTTCCCCACTGTTGGTACTGGAGAGACTGGAAGTTTCTGCCCTGCTTGCTGGCATCGATGTAATACACCCCAATCCTGGCTGATGTAAGATGTGTCATCACTTGACTTAAAACCAAGTCTGCTCCAGGACCAGAAAAAAGTTTCTTACATGCTGTAGCATGCAAAAAAAGCTCAGTGGTTCACAGAAGTTGCCCAGTCCCAAAGTGTGTTCAGAAAACAGGGCTGTGGTGGGATCTGTGCTTGGAACAACTCACAGAGAGCAAACTGAGGATGATGGCTCTCCAGGCGTGTGCCAAGTTCAGAGTAGTCACCTTGCTGTATTTGAATGCAGTGTTCAAGTCCCGGAGAAGGGACTGGGAGCCACATGGGAGAGAGATCCCAGCAGCGAGACCGGCAAGGGCTGATTCCCTCCCCTGCTCCTGGCTCTGCCGCCCACGCACAGGGATTGTAGCCACTGGGTGTGAGCTGGTGCCAGGCTCTGTGTGCTGCCACCCATGGTAACAGCTGTGTGACATTATTCTGTATTTTAAAGATGGTTTGTGTGTTGACAGTAGTGCTATTGTGAACGTGCAGTTGATTTTGTTTCACTGCTCCTGTTTTCCTGTCTGATGGATTGTCCCTCTGAGATAATTGTCATTTGCTCCATCTAACTGGGTTATGTTTGACATTGGTAACATGTGGATGGTTGCTATCCCACAGTGTCTCCTTGTCATCTGTACTGAACAAGGATGTCCAGTCTTCTTCTTGCTTTCAGGAGCCAGAATTGTCTGTTCAGCTATGCAGAGTGAACCCAGTGTTTGTTGAGCGTCTTCTTTGGTTGATTTGGCTTTTTTAATAACGAGGTAAAAGTCAAAATCCATCTGTAATGTGCTGGATTCACAAACAATAAATACGTATCTTTCTAATGTGGTCCCAGGTTTCAGAAACAGAAGAAGTTCTAATTTTGATATTTAGCATAAAACAGAATTGAAATTTTTTGGGGGTAAGATCTGCACCAATTTAAGCAACCACTAAGATCAGAGGATGATTTGCCTATGAAGTAGTCACAGACTGTGGCAACATCTCCCCATATCTTCATAAGAAGCCGGTTCCCTGGATACTGAGATTTTCAGAAGAGTTTGGCACTGGTCTTAGTAAAGCTTTTCTGGAAATCCAGCTATGGGCAAAATGAGTTGTTCTGAAAAAGCTGGCTCAAATGTTTGATGTTGTTCATTTCCCATCCATTTTTAAATTATTTGCCTGGTGTCGTTTTCATTCCTTCTGTCTGACGGAGAGATGATACCTCTGTGCCTGCTATTCAAAATCACCCTGATGTCTTGCTGCCTTATCATATGGCCCACTGGGAATATTTTATGAACTGTTGGTGATCCTCATTTCAGGCTCCTGCTTCCCCAAGCTTCTCATCCTCATCACAGATCCCCGTCTCCAATTACTGCTCCCCAAACTACATTATTTTGCTTTGTCTTTACTTTGAGCCTTTCTTTCTCTATTTCTGCATGGATCCTTCCGTATTTTCTTAGCTCTGTCACTGCTGCTCCAAATATAGCATCATCCACTGTTGTAATTAGTATGCTGTTTGCCTTTGTTTCAGGTCATTAATAAGAATGTTGAATAAAAATCTTCTGCCTATTGATTCTGGCATGTTCCCATAAATAGCATCTGTGCACAGGCACAGTGTATTGGAAGCCTAGCAACCCACCAGCTCCCTGCCTGCACATTACTTTAACCTCATGTGTCTTGTCTCTCTGGCATCCTCTCCCTGTCCCCATGCACTGGGTCTCTCTTCTGTCCTTTTGCATAGGTTTACCTGCTGTTTTCTCTTCCCTTTCTTCCTCTTTGTTCCCTCTTTTAAGTGGTTCTCCCTCTGCTCCAGTTCTGAATCATTTGGCTTTTGCTGTGTTCTACTGAGTGAGCTGTTTGGAAATGTTCTTGTCAGACCTTAGCAGAACATGCAGAGGACACATCTGGCTATTTTACCAATTCCCTCTTTGTACATTAGCTATCTCACTAAATTAAAAAGAAATATAACATTAATTGTTTTAATTCCAGGTTGTTAATTGGAACATTTCTTGTCACTTCACTTTTTTCCCCTTTTTTCTGCAATAAATATTATTTACCTTTTATTACTTAGGAAATCCGTTTAGCTACATTTCTAAGTGTGTGTTTTCAGTATAAGGAGGAATTGCTATTAACTGTCTGCTTTGCTCCACGTTGCAACCCTGTGTTTCACTGACATGTTCACCCCCTACACACACTCCTATCCCCGAAAATGGGACAGGTAAGCAAGCAGTGACTTTCTTCTCTACAGTACAGTAGCTGTGCATGATTAATATATAATCAAATGGTTGATAGTCTGATTTTTAGTTTGAGATGCTAATTTATTCTGCAAAGGACAGCTTGAGACCTATTCCTTACATGGCAAATATTTGTCATCTTGGCTATTTATGCATTGGGAATTAGTGGTCAAATATTATTTTTGGGCACCTTAATTGCTGTAAGAATCACAAAACTTGCTATCACCAAGCAGTGCATTTGTCTGACAGGATTTGTTTCTGCTCTGACGCTGAACCTCCTGCGTAATTCTGTTTGTTTGTTTCTGGGGATATTTCAACCCTCAGGATTTATATTAGGAAGATTCCTGCTCTTATGATTCCTCCTCTGCAAAGCTGAAAAATAGTCATGGTGCGTGGGTATAAGCCCCAGCTGTTTCCTTGATCACTTGAGCGCTGCGGGAGTGGGCTGGGGCTGGAAAGGGCCGAAGGGGGTTGTCCCGGATTATGTTCAGTGCAGATATTCCATAGGGTCTGTTACCTACCACACAGCCACCTTCTTATACTGGATAGAGAAGGGAAGTGAAATCAACCCTAATGTCACTTATCTTTCATTTTACTCATTTATCTTCAGTTCTCATTTTAAGTAATTATTCATGATTAAGATGGATGGGTGCCCTTGTGAAGCACTTGGTCAATTAAATGATTCGTTGCTTTGCAGTGGGGAAAAAAGCTCCCTTGTGTTTTAAGGAAGCCAAGAAACTGCTGAAGATGGGAGATTCCAGCCCATGACTAGCAGGAGGTTAACCAGTCATAAAGCCCACAGAAAATATGTTCTTGTAATGATTCAGGACTCTAACCTTAATATTTTTATGTTAGCTGGATAATGTCAGTATTCTGTGTGTCACAGATCTGTTCCCACAATTACAAGTAATTTGAGTGATTTGGAAGGCTTTATTTAGTGATGTTTCTGCACAGCTCAACATCACACAGAGCAAATGGTAGGATAGGTTTTCCCTAATTTCATGGATGTCCAAATCCTTGCTCTGACAAGGCATATGCAAGAACTGCAGCTCTGCAGTGGGGACTGGAGTGTGAGGAATTGTGGTGTCAGCATTTTTACTGATCTGAAAGTAATCTGTAGATTCCGCAAAATCTGTACATAATCTGCAGAGAAAATTCATGATTTTAGTTCATTTCTGTACCTCTCTTCAGGTAAGTAGAAACTTTAATGTCATGATAGACTTCGGTGCACTGGGCATAACTGCAGAAATGAGCCTCTTCTAGGAGTACCATGAGCACTCAGCCTGCTTCAAATCAGAATTGTCTCTTCAACGATGGCACCCAAAGCCACCCAAAGGTTTTAGAGAGGCATCATCTTTACTGGGACCATTCTGAGTCCAGCTGTATGCTGCACCTTGTGAGAAAGGCTTTGGTTTGCTGTACAGGAGATGACAGGGATTTTGGCTATGGATAATGGCAAGCTGTTTGGGTAAATCTGTTTTTGATGGAGCCACCAGCAGAGTGGAAAAAGTCCATTTGCTTCTTCAGTCCGCAGGGTTGACAGTCAATGTGAAATATGGGTGCTGTTATTTTCCCAAATATCTTTCCATTCTGTTTTCTCTCAGATGCTGCAATTTCAAGCACTGTGAGCTGGGAGTTAATAGAGGGACACAGCAGACACACACCTACATTTGTTTTCTTTTTGCACAAACAAATGTTTTACATTACATACTGGGAAAAGCAGACTGTGAATTCCTGTCAAGCGACTGCCTGCCCAGCAGGGTTCCCTGGTGGACAGACCCTTGTGCAGATACAAGTACAAAACCCCTTTTTGGGGATCTTGTTTTCCCTATTTGTTCTGGTAACTCGAAATAGGCTGTTTTAAACCAAAACATGTCTGTGTGTGTAGGGTGGCAGGGAGCCCAGGCTAAACAACACATTGCTGCAGATGGTGTAAATTGATTTGAAGTTGTCCTGTAATATTCTTTAATGTTGGAATGTGCTCTCATTTTAATTTTACACTTGCAAAATAAGCCTGCCCTCTTTAGGCAAAGAGCCTGTGAGACAGCGGTGGGCTGAGAACCTCATCTCCTGTCTGCCCAGCCTCATCTCCTGAGTGACCCTGCAGGCATTGGCAGGCAGGGCAAGGAGCATCTTTACACCAAAGAGAGCACAAATAATGTCAATGAGCCCCGTGGCACACCCTGTGTTTTTCTTTCTTGTCTTTCAGCCTATTTCTGTTTCCTGATGACGGCTCTGGGTGTGACGGCCGGCGCGCATCGCTTGTGGAGCCACCGTTCCTACAAAGCCAAGCTGCCTCTGAGGATCTTTCTGGCTGCAGCTAACTCCATGGCTTTCCAGGTGAGCTTGTGCTGCTTGTTCAGATTCTTGGCCTCTGGGTAGCTCTCTGCTGTGCAGGGATCCCCTCAGCTTAGAGACGACAAAAGAAAGAAAAAGAAAAACCTGACAGAAAGACATTTATTTGCTTTAACACATTCTGCTGGCTCGGGGGGTGCAGAGCCCCTCTCACCACCCACGTAACAATGTGCATTAGGCAGATCAGGAGCAATAATTGCATAAGGACCAAGCTGAAAGTGACCAAATCAGAGGCTTAGCACCCTGGCAACTCATCTGTGGCACAGGGTAGGCCCCACACTTCACAGGACAACATGGAGACTTTTATAAGGGCCAACTTGATGCAAATGTGTCTGTGTAACCAAGAGTCTGTTCATCCAGGCAGCTGGAGACTTTGTGCCCAGAAAGGAGAGCAGGCATCCTTTCTCAATCTTAATTTATTTCTGTTTTATGCAGTGTTTTTCACCAGCCAAATCCAAATACGTTTGTGAAGAAGTGTTACTAGCTCTGTACTTGCTGGTAGGCAGTCCTGGACCACAGAAACACTTGTGTAACACCCAGCTGGTTGTAGGAGTTAGTCCTGAACCAGGATCTTCTCAGTGTGAATTTGGTTCCTCCTCTGGCTGGTAAGGATAGAGATAGGAACCTGCACTACAATTAAACTTACCTGTACAAAAATTAAACTTATTAAGCTTGGCTGCCATAAGCCCTTGTGGCACTGAGTAGCACATACGTGTTGTGCCCTGAGTTTTCATCTTTTTTCTTTTAATCTGGTTGGTGGACTTTTTGTTCATTTGCCTTGACACAGAATGAAAAGAGTCCCTTTATCTACCTCTGTACTGCTCATTCATCATCTTCGATTTTTTCTTTTTTAAGGTGAACAGAATTAATTACTTAGCCCCTCTACACATTATAAAGAGCACAATGCTTTTGCTTGAAAATGGAAATGTGTCAATTTTGACTATAACCTTTCTTTATTCTGAACCATTTTCCATCTGCTGCTTGGTTCCTTGCAGAGCTTTACAAGCCCTTTGCTCAGTGTGTTAAACAACTGTTCTGAGTTTTGAGAAGCCCCTGGTACTGTCTCGCTGTTACACAGCTGATCTTATCTTTCACAAGTAATTTAAATGAGTGTGTAGAGCTGTGTGCAGTGAGCCTGCACAGAGGGATTTCATTGCATTCTGCTCCCCTGTTGCTATGGATTCTGCTCTCAGCTGCATTGGCCTCATCACTGCTTTTGTCTGAGGACACGGTGGGATTCTGAGGCAGGGAAGTACTTCAAAGTAGCTTCAAGCCACCTTTGTGCCCTTCATATCAGAAATAAGATGAAAGGCCAAATTCCCCACTCTAAATCTGAGGCCTGCTCCTAATTACCTTGACATCCATTGTCTGTAAAGGCCATTTCCACCACCACAAACAGACAATGAGTGATGAGTTTTCAGGTCCATCTCCTTCACGTTGACTGTGGGAGGAAGAGGTAGCATTGGAGATGCATACAGCATCCCTGGATGCTAAATGAGGAAGAAATGTTCCGAATTCTTGAAGGGCAGGGGAAGGAAACTTTGCTGTAGTGTTTTAGCTTGATGCTGCCTGGGCTGTGACATGTTGTACCTCCACTGGAATACCATCAGATGCAGCCACTTCTGCCAATTTTGTGGATTTTTCTATGATCAGAGCAAGCTGAGCTGTGTTTCTTCTCTCCATCTAGAATGAAGCTCGCATAATTTTGAAAGACTGTGCTTCTTGCTGTCACTTGTCTGTTTCAGACATAGGTAATGCATGGTTTATTGATCTCCTAGCATTTAAGTTCCAGCGGCTCAGCTGGGCCGTGCTGGTGTCACCTCTGTGGCACAGTCTGTGTCTGTGCTGGGTGCATTTGTACACAGCAGGAGGGGTGGTGTGGAAAACTGTGTCAGCACACGAGACTGCCACACAGCCCAGGCTATTGGCACCTTTCAGTCTGCAGGGCTGTTAAGGCACCTGCTAATGAAACCTCATGGCTGCATCACTGTCACAGCATGATGCTGTTGCTCTCTGCTTCGGAAGGGATTTCACCCCTGTGTTTACCCGAAGCTTGATCAAAAGTGATGTTCTTGAAAAATGGTTGCTAATAATTTGCTCAGAGCATATTTACACATGCTGTGCTCCAGTTCTTGGTGTATTTATTGTCAACAGTTCCGGCCTCAGGCCTTAATTTCCTCTTAGCCTTTGTGGTTTTTAATTAGATGCAGTTCAGTTGTTGCACAGCTTCCTAACCCTTTCATCTGGGGAATTGTGTGGTTTTTTGCCAGCTCTGCAGGCATTTGCTGTGGCATGAAAAGCCAAGTTAATTTCTCACAGTATCATTGCTTTTCCTTGTTATCTGCTGTCCCACAAACAACTTTATCAAGTGCTCTTGTGACAAACTGATCAATAGTACCACTTGAAAAATTATTTTTGGTTAAGAGAGAAGACTTTTCTAAGTGTGCTTCTTGCATAACCCTGTTTTATTTCTAAGGTACTTAATGTTGACATTTTCCAGTCAAACGGATATTCCCACTGAAGCCACTTGAAGCAGCGTAGAGGTTTTCATTCCTTTTTATTTCTCTGTAGGAAGGTAGAGGTCTCCCCTTGTTCTCACTGAGGACTCGGGTGACTTCCTTTGCTTTTTTGCAGTTTACTTTGTTTTCTCATGCAGTGAGATAGTTAAGGTGCAACATGGTGGAGCCCTGGCAAGGGGCTGGTCTTTGCTGCCTCCTCTCAGTGGCTTAGATGTGTCAGTGCTGCAGGAAAGTGTCCCACTCACCCCCAGCCTGCTCCCAGCATCACTGTGTTCCCTACATGACAACAGTAAAGGGCTGAGCATAACTGAATGCAGTGGAGCTGAGATCTTTCTGGGGATCTTGTTCCTCACTTGTCCCTGGTGTGCCCTTGCAGGCAAGGAGCATTTTTGCAAAGCTGACTTTGGACGTGGAGCCATTTGAGCTGGATTCTTTAGCTGCTCTTTGCAGTTGTTCCCAGAGTCCCCTCAGTGATTTCTCTCAAGTGTTGATAGCTGAAAGAAAGAGCAATGATTTCTGCAATGCTTTCAGCACAGGGCTTTTGCCCAACAAAATACAGGTGCACGCAGTTCCCTTATCCTGTGCTTGCTGTGTCCTGTGATATATTCAGTGCCCAGATGGGTGGTGTCCTGTGCTTACTTCGGAGACACTGCAAATGGTTTGCTCAGTTCTACTGGGAGCAAAGCTGCTGTGGTTGGTGGTTGTAGGAGCTGTTACTAAAAGTAACCCAAGCCTTTCCTTCCTTGGATATTTCTGCTTGGGTACCTCCCTGCCTGTGCAGAGATGGAAAAAGCAACTTCTGCGAAGAATTCTCTGATTAAAGTTCATGCTACTGTGGATCTGGGCATTTACTGACATTTCCATGTTTTGGTGCTGGTGTTGAGCAATTCAATTCATAGATGAGTGTGTGGCCTGAGGTTTGCAAGTGCTGAATGTGCTTACAATGCCCTGCACTAATAGCTCAGCACCACTGCAAAAGCCACCAGTTTAGTCCTGTGCATCCAGCCAGGGCATGCTGCAGAGCAAACTGGGAGGCTGAAATCCCTTCAGCTGAGTGAACTCAGAAAGTCTCTCTTTATGGATCTAAGTGTGAAACTGTTGTCCATCCCTTCCTCCCCGCAGTCCACATGTATTGCTATAGGACACTAAATCAGACTACATGACTCTAGAATTTGTCAGAAGGCTAAAGAACAGTTATTTAAAATTTGACTTCTTTCTATACTAGGTCGCTAGAGCTAAACTGATTGGCACTAGAAGTAACACTTACTCAATCACACTGGCCAACACAGGGAGACATCAAATTGTATCCATTTCCAAAGAAGAACCAAAACAAGATAGAGTTAGCAAAAACATCTTCTTTTGTTTACAGGAAGTTCCATGAGAACTGAGTTTTAGAAATTAAAATATCGCAGGCTGAAAAACCAGGGCTACACACATGATTCCATTTACAGCCATAAGGCATTTCAGTGTCGTGTTGTTCACTACAGTAGTTGTAGTGATCCACAAGCTCTGTCCCATTTTCAGCACTGTGTTTGTGCCTGGAGGGCACCAGCTGCAACCAGCTGAGAAAGAGGATGCCAGAGCTGAGAGCCTCTGTTCAGTAGTCCCCTGAAAATAAATATACAAGGTTCGCCATAGCACAGTCTTAAAATAACAATGTAAACATGTAGGTACCCAGTCCCTGCAGCCCATCCTCAGACACGCAGGGCAGACTGATGATGGTAACTCCCAGAAGGCTCTAAGAGCCATTTCCAGCCCTGAGACTTGTCCAGTCTGTGCCACCAGTTCCCAGATCAGGTCCCATTCCATGTGGGGACTGACAGGAGCAGTGTGATGGACTGGCTGGCAGCAAAGCTGAGGGTTTTAGTTAACAGCCTTTTTTGAGGAGTGCCAGAGAGGGGCTTGCTGCTGTTCCTATGTGTGGGAGGACTGGAGGTCGTAGTGCCTGGCCCCTGTGCTCTCACCCCACCATGTTTTTTGTGCAGAACGACATCTACGAGTGGAGCCGAGACCACCGTGTGCACCACAAGTACTCGGAGACAGACGCAGACCCACACAACGCCCGCCGCGGCTTCTTCTTCGCCCACATCGGCTGGCTCTTCGTGCGCAAGCACCGGGATGTCATCGAGAAGGGCAAGAAACTGGATTTCACTGACCTCCTGGATGACCCTGTCGTCAGGTTCCAAAGAAAGTAAGTGCGAGCGCTGGGCCCTGATGTGAGGTGGGTGTGGAGAGATCCTCCCACCTGGTGGTCTGGTTGTGGCTCATTGCTTGTTTTTGCCTTTCCTTTTTCTTCCCTGAGATATCCCTGCCACCTTGGCTGCAGGTGCTGGGATGCATTTCCTCTGGCCCTCACTATTCCCATGTGGCTGACACTTGCTGAGTGTCCTCGCAGGCTCTGTGGCACAAGCACTGAGCCCTGTCCTTGTGCCTCTGCTTTCCCAAAAAGCCAGGGCTGGTTATGAAAACAGCTGTGGCAGAAGTTGCTTGGATCTTGGCCGCCTTCTTTGATCACAGGAGCAAACTCTGCAATCACTAATTGCCTTAACACAGAAGTGCACATTTCACTCTGCAAAGTCATCTTTGGCACCCCTGGGCCAGTGCAGGCCAAGTGCCACCTCTTCCAAGACTGCCATTCTATACAGGATTAATTATCTCCCTTGGGAATTAGCACAGTCCTGGCTCAGTTTGCTACACACTCTGTGAGAGCTGGGAATTGAGCAACATCCTTTATGCTTTATGTGAGTACCCGTGTTTTAGACACAAGAAGACTTTCTGCTTGCAAACATTTCATCCAGGCACTTTGGAAAACTGTTTAAGGCCATTTCTGTGTATTTTCTGAGTGAGGGGAGCAGTCAGTTAAGTCCAAAAATTAGGGCTTTTTCTGCTAGCGCACAGATTCCTCTAATGCAAAAAGATTACTCTTGTAATGGAAATCTTCCGGGGTGAGGAATATTTCCCTCCATGTATGGTTGCTTCTACTGGTTCCGTAGTTGGCAGTGCCTTTTTGCAACAGCTCCCTTGCAGTTTGCTGCAGCTCCTCTTGGTTATTGCCTTTTCCAAGACAACAGCACCCCACGAGAAGCAGGCTCTACTGCTTTGGTCATGCTGCAAAGGTTGTGTAGTGAAGAAGTGTCTTTTCTGCAGAAAAGTTGTCTTAGCAAATGCCTTTGCTCTGGATTTGGATTTAGGACTTTGTCCCTTACCCAGAATTTGGGTTTCTCCTTTCTGCAAGGTTGCAGTGTTGGGGTTTTTTTGGCAGCATGGAAAAACTAGCTGGCCCGATCACTAAGAATCATAATAAATCCTTCTTGTCATGTTTTGTTTTAAGCCCAAATTGTTAGTTTTGCTGAATTTAGTGGTGCTGCTGAGTTGTGGACGAGGCACTACTCAGTCAGTTTAAAACCATATCACTTCAGCTGAAATCACTGTGCTGCTCCAGGCACTACTGACAGCAAAATCTACCCTCTGTGAATGAGGGAGCAATAATCCTGCAAGGGATGTGAGAGAGGAGCTCAAGGTGAAGCGTTTCCATGACAAAGTTTTTGTGTGGTGAAAGCAGCGGTGTTCCCCAGGCATGTATCAAAGCATTGATTCCCCTGCACTCCAGGTAAGGAGGTTTCTCACTCCAAGGTGGACGTTTCAGTCAAAGGGAGACAATGCACCCTGATGCTTGTTCAGATGGGGGATTTCATGTCTTCATCAAAGACTGGGCTTCTTCCATCTTGCAGGATAGTTTTAATTGGTGCCTGATAAGCTGTTTTCATATTTTATTCTATTTCCACAGAGTGGTAGAGGCTTTGAACTTTGAAGGAGTTTTCTGGACTGGAAAGTATTTTTCTCCTCCAGCTCTACTTAAATCCTGGCCTTGAACTGATGAGGTTTGCAAATCTTATGAGAAGTCAGTCATATGAGTAGGAAATTATCTTTGGTGGAGCAAAGAAAGGGAACTTGTTTGCCTGGAGGGCCTTAGCTCAGGTAAGTGAGCATTGAGTTCTATGAGAGAGCTGAGGAATGCCCTCTTCACCATGGCTGGTGTTGCTGTAGAGCTGCAGATCTCCTCATGGAGCCCAGGATGTGTGGCACAACCTCCAAACAACAAAAAAATACATCAAGCAAAGGACTTGCAAGGCAAGAGGTTGATTTATTTCATGCACAAGATGATCAAAACTAGTTCATGTGTTACAGATGAGAACTGCGTTAATGAAAACTTCTTTCTTTTCAAAAATACTGCTAATATTAACATTTTTCCAGTCCTCTGTGGGTTTTATTGAAAGTTGTTTGTTGTTTTTTGTCAAATAAGAATGACGGTTCTTTCTATCCAAAAGACTTTCAGGGAATGCGAAGTTTCAATAACTGTTTAAGAAATCCAAACTCTATTTTTCCTCATCCCTTCCAGAAAACTCAACAAAAGCAGGGGTCTATTTTAAACCTGTCATGGGGGGACAAACAAGACGGGTCTTACTTTGCATTCCTTTTTCCCTTCTCGCCCTGTAATGCCCGCAGGTACTACAAGAGCTCAGTTGTGCTGATGTGCTTTGTGATCCCCACCTTTGTGCCGTGGTACCTGTGGGGCGAGAGCCTGTGGAACGCCTACTTCCTGGCCTCCATCCTGCGGTACACCATCTCCTTGAACGTCACTTGGCTGGTCAACAGCGCCGCCCACATGTACGGCAACCGCCCCTACGACAAGAACATCAACCCCAGGCAGAATACCCTGGTCACCCTGGGAGCCATTGGTGAGTGCTGCAGCCACTCTGGGCACTGCTCTGCCAGCTCAGAGTGACGTCCCGTCCTGTTTCACCCTGGTTGGGACTCAGTGCCTGCAGCTGGACACCATTTGGAGCCAGGGTTTGGAGGAGGCCGGAGCTTGCACATCCTAGAGGAAGGCGCCCTTGTTCTACTGATGCCCACGTTGAAATAACACCATGTGGTATCTGGGAATGGAGGTGTTAGCACCCAGCAGCAAGCTCTGCTCAGCAGATAGTGCAGCAGAAGGGAGTGACCCCACTTCTGACTCAGTTGAGTGTCTCCCTTCTTGAAGCACCTCTGGTTTTCTTCCCTGAGCATAAGGCGTGGGACATGTCCCTTCCTACTGGGGAGGAAAGCCCAGAGCACTGAAATGGAATCTGGTTTGGGTCTGCCCCAGAGGTCTGGGGTGGAGCATAACCTCCTCTAGATGCAAGACTTGGGAAATGGGTGTTGGAGTGTCCTGCCTGTGTGTGTTCCTGTGTTGACAAAAGTGCCACCATGTGGTCTTTAAACTCCCTCTCTGTTTTTCAGGTGAGGGTTTCCACAACTACCACCACACCTTCCCGTTTGACTACTCAGCCAGTGAGCTGGGCCTGAAGTTCAACCCCACCACCTGGTTCATTGACTTCATGTTTTGGCTGGGGTTGGTCACTGACCGCAAGCAGGCTCCGAAGGAGATGATCCAGGCTCGCAAGGAAAGGACTGGAGATGGCAGTGCCTGAGGAGTGACGCCGGGCTGTGCCAGCACTGCTGTCCGCGTGGCTGGCTGGGTGTGTGCGTGCAACCCCGTGCCTGTGGTGGATTTACCTCTGGGTAAAATTACGTTTCTGTTTCAGATTGGTTGGGCTGAATCAGTTCCCCAGGAATTGATTCAGTCACAGCTTTTTTTTTTTTCCTTATTAGCTGTCTTATGTCCCAACTTAAGACTATTAAGTGTAAAAATGTTATATATTATTTAATATTGCAGTTAAATGGGAGAGAGATTTGATTTTAGTCACTGTAGTTCATGTCTGAAATTTGTTGTAATTTGCTTGTTCATGGTAAATGTTGGCAGGTTGAAGAAACTAACTGTCCTTTCCAAGTGCAGTTAGGGGAGATTTTTGTTCCTACTGCTAATCCAGTAAGGTTTTGAGGTGCATCTTTCGGGGGATGGGGCAGGGCCCAGTGTGCTGTGTTGGCTGCATACTCATGGAAAGGACAGTAACACTGCTGATGAAAAACAGTATGTCCAAGGGGAAAAATCACCCTCAGTTTTGTTAGATGTTAGTTTGGAAATCTGCTTTCTTCTTTTTGTTAGCCCTGTTAGCCAGCCCAGTGCACTGCTGTCTTTGCTAAATATGAAAACTCTTTATTGCCGAGCAGGCTTTTGTGTTGAAGATTAGTCTCTATGCAGGCCAAAATACCAACTGATGCTATATTGAGATGGTTCCTTTGTTGTCACATATACATTGTAATTGTAAATGTATGGAGCTCAACCATGTCTTAAGCCAAATAAAGCTTTGGTTTCAATGTTTGGAGACCTAAGTCATATTCTAATCAGTCATGGCCATCGATGCATGCGTATTTTAGCTCCTTTTGCACAAGAGGCCTCTTAATTTCTTTTTCTGCCTTTGACGAGTGGGTCTTAGAAAACTGACCTTTATCTAAGTCAGAGCCTACTGTACTAATATTTCAGCTGCATGCAACAGCCATTGGTTTCTGAGCAAAATATAGAGACAGTTATGTAGCTTCTGAATTTTAACAGTTGCCGCAGGCTACCAAAAAAAAAAAAAAAGAAAAAAAGTTAAAAAAGGAAAAAAATTTAAAAAAAAAGGCATGTGGATTTAGTGGGACATATAGCCCTTTGTGTTAGATGTTAGCCAGTGCAGGAGAGAGGCTTTGTACTGTCAGCACTGGAGCACTTTTGAAGATAGAGGGCATGATTTTCATTTATACAGAAGATCACTGCCTTGCTCCTCGGAGAGGGAGTGCCTGTTTCCCAGCCACACAGCCCCACACCCTGGGCAAGGCAGGGATCTCGAGATAACTGAGACTCAGGCCCAGATATTTTCAGGAAAGATGCAAAAGTGGGGAAAAAAAATAAAATGGTTTCTTTTTTGTTCTGTTCCTTGTTTTTCAGATGATGCCATATAATATAAAAGAGTTGTCTTTATTCTGTCTTTCATCCAGCAGGTGTTTTAAAAGTGTTATTTTGCCATTAATGATGTGTAAACTCTTGAGTGATTTACAATAAACAGTTATGAGTTAGCCTGGCCATTGTGTTTAATTTTGAAACTTCTCCCAAAGCAAAGGTCTTTGTGTATCATGCACCAGTATTACAGCAGTGTTTCGCTTGGCATTTCCAGCTACTTGTTTGGTGCAGCTCAAAATATCTCCCGCCACCAGCATTTCTGAATGTCAGGGGAAGAGGAGGCTGTCAAATGGAAGGGCACCAAGGGATTTAAAAAATTTGGGTTTCCTGGCCAAAGCTGATAGAGGGGAAAAAGAAACAGGACGCTGACATAAACTTGAAAGGAGACCGTGCCAAGAGTTTGCATGTGAAAATCCCACTTTAATAGAAAAATGCCAGCCCAGTGTGACTGCTGGACAATGCTTTGGCCAAAAATATTAAATATTTTACTTACATTTTGCTGTAAGCTCTCTTAGTTTCTGCTGAGATGGGCCTGAAGACCCGGGTGTGCCTGAAGATGTGCTTTGGTGTGCATTCATCTGGAGTCAGAGCCTTTGACAGACAGAGGAATTACACACACACAGAAGTGGGAGATGTCTCCCCACCCCCTGCTGCAGTGCCTGCAGGATGGTGTGGAAACAGGCTCCTGGAGCTGGGAGGTTCCTGACCTGCTGGTTAGAAAGATAGAACTGTTCCTTCCATGGCAAAAATCATAGGGAACCTGCCTTCAAAGTGATGTGTGTAAAGGGTTTGGACTTGGGGTGTGAGTGTAGGGGAGAAGCTTGGAAGATGGGCAAATGCCAGATCTCAGCGGTGCTCTCATCCTTTCCTTTGTGCAATTTCCTGACCGCAGAACTACAGGGAATGCACCAAGATACACAGCTTCCTGTTGATCTTTATAATTTTTCTTTTCTACTGCTATTGCTTGGACTTCCTTAGGCTCATTCCTGTCAAGTGCCTGGTGTAAGAAGAACAAGTGGCCTTGCTAAGAGGCACGTGCTGTTCTGAACCTCTCTGAGTACCTGAAACTACAACAAGGTAATATTACCCCCACCCTACCCCAGGGATAAGACTTCAAAAGCAGCAGCAGTTCCACTGCGTTTCAGGGATCTGAAAACTGAATTGAAGCTATTGTCAAGTTACCTGGTTTTGAAAAACTGAAAATAACTAAAGAAACATTCAGAAAAGAAAAAGCTCCTCCATCAAATGTCTCATCTGGAAACTTATGCTACCTGAATCCATCTTTTTTGTAGATTAAATTCTCCATGTGGTAGAGTTGATTTAAAAAATCTCAGCCTTTGCAGCAAAATTAGATTTTTAAAGAGGGTGCCTCAAATTTTGCTAAAACAAGGAATACTTCAGGGCATTTCCTTTTTTCGCTTATTTGTTTGTATTTTTGAGTTTGTTGTGAACTTTTTGCTTATTTGTTCTGATTTTTTAGAAATCATTTTGGTCCTGTTCTTCAGTGTGGTTTTCTCTTCCTCAAGATGATGTAGGGTCTGTGGGAGGCAGGAAGGGCCACTGCCATTTCCTAGGGTTGCTACTGGATCCATCCACTGTTGAACGAAGAGAGGTGGTGAAGTTGTGGAGCCTTGGTAGGGTGGGTACTAGGGCATGGGCTGCACTAATTTCTGTGGACTTTGGCACTTCTCCTGCTGATTTGGTACTTGAAGACCTGGCTAGAGCTTTGTGAGCAGTGCAGAAGTGTTGAGGGACACTGGTGGATTGGTGGCTGGCTGTAGGTTAGACTTAACCAGTGAATGTCTTCTGAGACCTGACCTTGTGTTATCTCTACCTCAGTTCTAGGCACATTGACCCATCTGGAATAACACTATTTAGCAGTGGGAACAGGTATTTGTACTTTCATGCACCGTTGCACTGAGTGTTTCCAGGCTCTCAGCTTTGGCACACAGCAGGCACTGGATTGATTTTACCTCTTTTCCCAGAACTGGTGGGGCCCTTATGAAAAGCAGTGTTGGCTCTGGAGCTGTGTGCTCCTTCCAAGTGGAAAAATCCCGAGCAGGTCAGCTGCTTTCTGGCATGGGGTGGCTCAAGGGAATGCTAGCCTGCTCTGAGACCCCTGGGACTTGGCACAATCTCTAGAGGAGGATCTAATCTGTAAATTACAGCAGAGAGGAGGATTTAATCTCCCAGTTACAGTGTGTAATTGGCTATGCAAACATTGATGAAACCCGTCCTGCATCAGGGCTGCGTATGAACGCAGCAGTCAAGGTGTGAGGCAAGACCAAGGCTGTGGTGGCTGACTGCAGAGGAACTTCAGGCTCCATCTGACACCATCCCTGCTGCAGCTGGGCTGGGGTGCCCTGGAGTAATCCCTGGTGCAGGAGCAATGAGCAAAACCTCCCAGCATTGAAGTTACGCCTTGAGAAAGACACTGCAAGGGAGAGGGTGAGTGCTGGTACTGAAGAAATGCATCAGAGTTTGCATTCTTGGGGTACAAAGGGTGGATTTCTGCTCTGCCCACTTCCTCCAGAGGCTCTGCTCTTCCCTGGTAAGCCCTGAGAATGTCTGCATCCCTCTGGCAGCTTGGAAGTGCAAGGCAACTGCTGTCCATGGCAGGCAGCCAGAACACAGCTTTCTAGAAATAAGCTCAGCAGATGGGAAATGTGGCCTGACTGCAGGTATCACATTCAGCTGCTGGGGTGGGAGGCTCCAAGGAAAAAAAAATTATTCTAAAAGATCTCCTGTGGCCTCGTGAGCCTGAGAATCCATGCAAGGCTGGAAGTGTGGTGGCTAACCTATGGGCTCTGGTTAGATGATGTTTGGGGTATTTGCAGCTGGCAGGCCTCTCAGTTTGGAGGGAGGTTGATGACATATCAGCTCCCAGAGAGCAGTCCCAAATGCAGGGCCAGGCTGGACTTGTATTACCTCGACATTTTTGCCCCGAGGTTGTTTGGTAGCTCTACTCTTTAAGTAGAAAGGGTGTTTGTGTACACGGTGTTCACCACGTTCTGGGTGCGTATGGGAATCGAAGTGCAATTTCCCATAAGATCTTATTTTAAAAGAAGAATGAAAAGCAAAACTGAAAGCAGAGCCCAGTGGGAAAGGAGGGCATATACTAATATGTGCCCATGTGCCCCAGCTCCCACAGTGGCTCTGGCACAGTTGTGCCTGGCCCAGGAGCAGGAACCTCTGGCAAAAAACCTCTACCCAGCAGCACCAGCCCCACTAAACAGGTGAGAACAAGGGAAAAAAATTAGAAATCCTAGTGTGCCCCTGCATGGCCAAAATTGCCCACTGAATGGTTTGGAGGCTTTTACTGTTTAAATCACTCCTTGCACATGGGGGGCATTGCTTTTAGTGAGTCCATCTCCTGCTGCTCCACTCCCCAGAGAGTTAAACCCTGATTTAGGCTTTTTCTGAGAAAATGATGAAAGGATTCCCACCCTGGATCTCAGACATGTGACTCTAGGAGCTGTGCCACTGCCTCTCCCCTTCCTGCACCAGCCATGGCCAAGCTGGGGTTAAAGCCAAAAGGGCAAGGAGCAAAGGTGTGGCCCCAGTGCAGGTAAAGGCCCTGCCCCACACAAGCATTTTTAAAGATAAATCTACTGCCCAAGAGAAGCAGATGAACAGCAAAGCCTGCCTGCAGAACAATAATAAAAAAAAAAATCCCCTTTTGCTGGATTTGGAAAATGACTGGAGGAAAGGCTCCAATGAGCAGCACAGATAAGAAATGTAGGTGAAATGGTGCTTACCACATCTGCACAGCATGCCTAACCTTTGTATTCACTGTGGCTACTAAATTTTCCTGACTGACATGATTCCATTAGCATTTACAGCATGATAATAGGAAATAATTATTTTACCCAATCTCATTATTCTTTAAAAAAAAAGTCCTTTTTTTTTTCCACTGCATTTTCTGTGCTTCATGTAGGACAGTCCTTCTGCCAGGCCAGAATACACTCCCACTGGGGCCAGGGTGCACCAGTCTGAAGCTTTCATCTGCATACACTGGCACTGCGAGGTTTCTTCCCCAGACCTCCCACCCTAACTAGAAGTCCTCTTTATCCCATGTATTTGTTATCACAGCAGGTTTTTACTTCTCTTTTTATGGAAAAAAAATATAATTTTGTTTCCATTTTCTCTATTTCCTTTCCTAACATTCAAATGGTATCACTTTGCTGCAGTTAGATGGAATGGGTCTCTTCAGTTTGCTGCTCCATTCCCTGATCTAGGTGAATTTTTCTCGGTTGGGATCATGTGGGTGAATTGGGAAGAGCTACATCTCATAGGGTTGGGATCTGGGGATGTTTCCTAGGATGAGAGAGTGCACCTTTCAGGTCACTGCCTCTCCAGCCACCCTGAGCACACGTTGTCAAAGCCAAGCCACAGGTGGGCTTGCTTAGGTGGCATCTGTTTATTCAGCAGGGCAATTGGAGATACGAAGTCTATCACAATATTTGAAAAGCTCAATAAAGGAACAGATGGCTTTGATAGAAGATGATCTGGCTAATGAAATGAGGGTTAACACTTCAACTGAGAAACAGTTTTAACTGTTTTTTAACAGTTTTAACTGTATTTAACACATGCCTCAGGGTGTGGAGCAGCTTCAGTGATTGCTGCTGAGTGATCCCTAGGCCCATTTTCCCCACTGCTCTTCTTTCTGGGTGGGCAACCTTTCTTGCCAGCCCTCATTCCACCTTTGGAGCAGAAAGGAGCAGGGCAGGAGAAAAAGGTGTGGCAAATATAGTTTCAGAAGACATGTTTCTCCCAGAAATGAAAGCAAACTCAAAGCAATTCCCTTCTCCATTTTCCTCATCTATGTGTACCCTTTCCTCCCCCAAAAAACCCAGTCCAGGATAACCACAGCCAGTCCTCCATGGTAATTTCATCCTGGCAAGGATGGCAACTAGAGGTGCATGAGGTTGCTTTGCTTTGCAGGATGAGGATCGTGGGAGAGGGGCTGCTCCTCCCATGGTGCCCCATGAAGAAAGCATTGTAGGAAATATCTCCAAGGACCCGCATAACATCACCCTTTGATGGTTGACGCCTCCCTGCATCTCTCTTGCTTCCTGCACTGGGTGGGCTCCAACACATGCTTGCTGTCCTCAGGCTGTGCCCTTTTTTCAAGCTGTGATTATTTAAATTTGTGATAGGTTTTTGGTGGGCCTGTCAGCATCATGCGTTTTCCAGCACTCAGAGGGACACCATCTGCTCAAAAAGGAGCTGTGAACAAAATGTCTCAGACACTCAGAGTTTACCCAAAATGAAATTGCCTTAAAATCCCATATGGTGCATTGTTTCCCTTCCAGCACTGGCTGACAGCAGAGGTGAAGTGACTAAGGCAGTTTCTGCTTAGTTGCTGCATTTTCCTTTCTGGCCAAAATTGCTGGGGCTGAGCACTGTCACTTCTCACCTGTTTGACGGAGGGTTTTCTTCAGCCTCAGCTGCTGAAAGTCAGAGGGTATTGGGATTCAAAGACCTCCCCTCGATTACTTTTAAAGTGAGCTTCCTTGACTCTTGCTGTCACAAGAAGCCTTGCAGGGAAGGATATGGTTCATGCTGATACCTCAAGCATATTTTTTTCCAGGCAGCCGATTTGGGGTTTTTTTTTTTTGGTAACACAGAGGCAATAGCAGCTCCTTGCCCGAGGAAAGCCATGTCTGGAAGTCACTTGGGGCTCCTAAGCATGGCAATGCCATGGGGCAGTGTCAGGTGCATGCAAAGGGGAGACCTGCCCAAGATCTCTGGATTTCGAGGGGTTGCAAAAAAAGCAAATGCTATAAGGAAACGTTTATTAGTTCAGGGTAACATAAGATTTGAAATAGCAAAGCAGGAAGAATGTTATTTCAGCTTTAAAAATAGCCCCCTCAGCCTTTAAAACACTGAGAAGCATATGCAGTACGTGCCTTTCTGTGGGAGCGTCTGTCCTCTCCCTTGATGATGCAGCCACTTTGGTAAGGGCTCAGGGGACCTGCTGGTGCCGTGCTTGCTCTGAGGATCAGCACTCTGAGGGGTTTTCAGTCCCTGGGGATCAGAGACACGAAATCTCTTCAGTGTGTTCCATGAGGGCCAAAGCTGCAGGGTGAAGGAGTGCTGCTTGCTAGAAGGGCAGCCTACCAAATACTGATAAACTGCTGATGTGTAAGTCAGCTCAGTTTTGGGAGCTGACATGGATTTAGGCATCTGTCTGTTTTGTGTTGGTTCATAAGTGATGGCACCAGGACAAAATTTTGACTGCTACCTTATTTGGATTTTAGGAAAACAAACAAGACAGTCGCTAAATCACATCAGTCATCCTGACAGAGAGAGATGGGAGGAAGAAGGAAAAGATGTGCTAGCATTCACGTTGACTAAATCCCACAAAGATCAGACAGCGAAGCGACCCCTCCACCCCAGGAAACAGTCCCAAGTGGTTATCACCGAGATGTTCTGCTGGGAATGTTTCTTCTCAAAGTTCCAACCACAGAGATACAGAAAGCCCACAGAGATCACAAAGCCCACCACCGAGTAGCAAAGAGAAAAGGGGGGAAAGACGCTTTTCCTGGGGTCTCTTGCTCCTGAGTGGCCGCTTTCCTGAGGCCTTTCAAAACACCCACCCAGGCGCGCAGCACGTCCCGAGGGGACGGCAAAGATGCGGGGCTGGTGTGGCGAGCCCCCCCCCGGTGCCTCCGGGCGCTCGGGGCAGAAGGCGCACCAGGAGCCACAGCCTGGGTAGGTGCTCCTGGCTCTGGGAAGGGCGGGCAGGGAAGAAGGCGGAGCAGGGNGGCTGGGGCGTGGGGAGCGAGTGGGGCCGGGCTGGGGCTGGGGGCGCCGCAGGGGCTGCAGCCTGCGGCAGCAGCGGGACCCCCGCGCTGCCCGTCCTGGAGCGCCCTGGGCCACGGCAGGTAAATGCGGGCTGGGTAAGAGCATTAGAGCTGCTTCACCCAGGGCCTGAAGGACCCAGCTGCGAGAGAGCTCTCATGATTTCGGCATCTCTCTCACCCGTGAATCCCTCCGAGGAATCCATCCCTTCGGCGCTGAGGGATGTGGAGGTGACAGAACTCGGCAGGGTCCTCGGCCAGGTTGCTGCACAGGGGTCTGTGCAGAAGCTCACCTGGGCTGAGGTTGTGGGGTGGGACGGGTCCTGCCTTCCCCACATGCTATCAGGATGCGCTATCAGGACGTGCAGGCTCTGTCCGATTAAATTCCCTCCAGGGAATTTAAGGTGTCGAGAAAGGCCGTTCAGCTGTGCTGTGGTGCCTCAGGGAACGAAGGGTGAGATCCTCTCTCTGAGCGATAGAAAGATACTGGCTGCTGATGTCCCAGGGTCGCTTGGGATCTCAGTCTTAGCTTTTAGTTATAGCATCATGCTTGTGCCAGACCTTTGATTCAGAGCCTTTAAGCTATAAAGGTTGCAGAAATTATGAGTTAACCTNGCACCGGGCACAGGCAGCGGCCCGGCACCCCAGAGCCGGCGGTCAGAGCGACACACGGGCCCGGCTCCCAGCGGCGCCCCGGAGCCCCCGGTGGCCGCGGCGGCTGCGGACCCGCCCGTCC
>WBMY01014888.1:0-29032 GCA_013397315.1 Donacobius atricapilla | reverse complement strand
TTTTTTTCTTTTTTTTTTTTTTTTTCTTTTCAATCAAAGCCACTTGTGAAAGTCTCCCTAAGGGTTGTCTGATCAACATTCACACAATCCTCATGCCAGGGCAATGTACACATGGATGGTTAATTAGGAATAGCAATTCAATATGGAGAAGGGCAGTGTATGAAAGGTATATCCTGACACTGACTGCCTGTTGTGTCTTGCTCAAACAGTGCCTAAAAGAAGGGGCCTTGATTCTTGCCTACTTTCTGCCTTTGGGTAATGGGATGAAGACAGGGGACTCCTGTTTGCTTGACAAATGTCTTGGTCCTGATTTCACTGTTGAACTATTAAAAGCCAAATTGTTTTCGTGTGATTATCCATGCCCAGCTGTCAGCATTTTCTGAACTTGGGTGCTGAAAGTGCAGTTGTTTCATTTCTCCTTTTAAGATTCCTTGTGCTGCAGTGTTTGCTTTTCAGATGCAGAGCAGGGATGTGTGCTCGTAAGAACACCAATGTTTTCAACTGGTTTTTGTTTTTTTGTTTTTTTTTTCTTTTTTTCTTGGAAGAAATGTTATGTCCATGGTTTTCTCTCTTTCCCCAGCCATTTCCGGGCAGCCTGAGATTGCAAAATTGCGGTTTGGCCCAACAGAGAGATTTTAAGGTCCCAGTCCTGCAGTCCAAGCTGAAGCAATGAGCTGTGATTGCAGGTTAAGCGGGAGAAAAGAAGCAAAGAAAGGTCTGTGAGAAAAGAGAAAGATGATCCTAGTCAGTATATTGGGAAGGATACATTGGGATAGGGGGTGGTGGCAGGTGAGGCTGCTGCTGCAGTAGAAGACTTGGACCAGGACTCTCTGAGTGTACACTCCTCTGTGTCACTGATTTCCAGTGTGACATCTCAGTGAGCAAATCACTGGCTTTGTTGTCTAAAATGGGAGTAATTGTGGGGGTTTGCTGTCTCAGGGAGACTTGCAAAAGTCCCTCCNTCTAAAATGGGAGTAATTGTGGGGAGACTTGCAAAAGTCTCTCTTTGCCTTAGGTCCCTGCAGGTTGTGGAAGAGGTCACTTGAGGTTCAGGCATGAGGGCCGGATGAGAGTGAAAAGGAAGAAAAATACATTGGGAACAGGTGGAGAGAGAAGGGCAGAGTGAATGGGTGGAGAGGAAAAGATTGATGAAGCTTCATAAACCATGAAAGGAACTGTTAAAACGGCTATAGGTTACCTCACCTGGCGTTTATTGCACATTTTTATGCTGAGGTTGCTGCTGGATGGTCCTGCCTGTCGGGAGAGGTCTGGGCTGCCTCTCCCATGGATAGCAAAGGGAAGGGAAGAAAAGCCTGGAGGACGTGGGCTGATCTGCTGCAATGGTGGGGAGAGTGTCCAGCATCCTCCCTGCAATTTCCTGAGCTGGGGCGGGTCCAGGTACTTAGGGAGAGAACTTCTGCTCTTGCTGTATTATTTCCTGCTTCCTGTGAGGAACCACTGGTATTAATAGTGGTGGCCGCCTTAACCAGAAGAGCCAGTGGCCCTTCGGTTTTGGCACCACAGGACTGCAAGAGTGGGTTTTGCCTGGCCGAGACACTGAGGATGGCCACAGCTTTGTCAGAGCCTCCCCAGTGTGGTCTTGACCCAGTTGAACACTCTTAGAGATGCTTTAATGTGGTCTCCTACAGGAAAGTCTGTCTCTGAAAATATTTTAATAGACTTAAAAAGTATTCATCTCTCTGGACGCACTGTAGAGGCTGCTCACACAGGCTTGGCCCCTGTTTAACAGCAGGAAGCTCTTCCCTGCTCCCCTCTGTCCACTGTGTTTGCTAGAAGGGAAATGCTGCTGTATGGCACCTCCCTTCTGTAGCTCACCCTGACACCCTACAAACAGCAATTAATGGTTGTAGCAGCTTGAGACACTGGTAAACGAAGGAAATTAATTCCTACAAATAAGGAATTCTGGCAATGAAGTGGTGAACAACACAGAAATGCCTGTCTATGATTGCTTACCTCGCGCTTTGCCTCTCAGGGCAAATGATTTCCACGGGTCTCAACAGAGTCAAAAGATAATTCCTGTGCCAGAGAGGGCCACTTAAGCGGAATGACAAAAGCCAAGTCCTGGGGACTGGACGTCCATCCCTTGTCGCTCACCCTCTGGCCCATCACCTCATTGCTGCTCCTCTGGGGCTTTGGTGGTTAATACGTGAAGAAGAGGACCTCGTTCTGTGGAGGAGGAGTAAGTCCTCAGGCTGAAGAGGTTGATGAGGGAAAACTGTCCTGAGAAACAGCGTGCTCTGCCACAGTCCCTGACTGCTCACGGGCCTGGGCTGTTTTCCCCATGATGAGTTGCATTTACTGAAGGAGATGTTGCTCTGGGGACTGTGTACATCTCTCCAAAAGTGTAGAGCTACAAAGTGCAGTGAAGAAAGGAGCCTATACTTCCAAAAGGTGAGTAGAAGAGGAGTGAAAGGGATAAGAGAGATGAAAGACATGGTAAACAGGTGGGAGAAGCCTTGCTTACACCCCATGAGAAGCTCTGTAGCTTGAGTGTGTGTTATCTGTTTGGTAGGGAAAAAACAGTGGCAGGGTAGAGAAGGCAGGGGAACGTGGAATTTTTCTGGCCTTGCAGGGTGTGTCCTCGCTCATCCATAAACTCCAGGAGAAGGAGACTATATGATCAGGAAAAAGGTTCTGCCAAGTCTGTTCCCCTGAGCTTAGTCTGTTTTTCCTTACCTTCAAAGCTATTTGTGAGTCAACATTGAAGTTTCAGCTCCGTGTTAAGTGTTCTTTGCCACTCCCAACACTTACATTGTTTTCCTGATAATGGGACAAAGCTTTTGGGCAGACATCCTTCCCCCTTCCGATGTAATGTGTGTCTTGGCTTTGCTTGGTCGTGCACGTGTGAAGCGATTGAAGACATTTGTGATTTTTGGAACTGAGGAGCAAATAAAATACCTCTATCAGTTTATTAATACCCTGTCAGGAACTCCATACATTATGGTATGAGAAATACTCAATCTGCTTGTTGCTGCTTCATTAGATTGTGGTCATTAGATCGGGGTGGTTGAGGTGGAGGGCAATCACTGGACAGCCTGTCTGCACAGTGCCTCTGGCTTCCTGGGCTTTGCCATAACATCAGCCTGCATTTCTGTATTGCTTGCAGAGCAAGGAGATGGTTTCAGAGACTCTTTCCTCACAGCACAGCTGAAGCAGGGAGAGCTTTGCTGTCTTCTTTTTTTTTTTTTCTTTTTTTGAGGAGACAGATAACCCTCCTCATTTTCCAGCAACTCCTTACTTTGGGGGTTGGCTGGGACTTTGAGGTAAGTGCCCTTCTCACAAGCATCCCAAACCAAAGAATTCTCAAGGGGAAGATATGCCCTTGTGGTCGTGGTGGTGGTGTGAGACTGTGGGTTTGGTCTGTGTTGAGGCTGCTAGAGATTTCCCTTGTGTCTCAGAAGTCTGGTGTAAGTGGCCCCAGTCTTGAGCAACTCTGTGTTAAGGAAACTTCCCTGTCTGACCACCCAGAAGCCACTCTGTCAGTCACACTCCCACCACCCCGGGCTGTCATTGCTGGGACCGAAGCCCTTTCACAGTGGGTGGTTCCATTAAGCTGATGTGTGCCTTGCTTGACTACCCACACCCCCCCCACTTACACAGTCAGACAGGTTTTCCTCACTGGCTCAGGATTCCCATCGCAAAGTCCCAGAAGACTGGACCCTTTAAGCAATTTAATAATGGTGCAGTAACACCATAACAGCTTGAATCGATGCCTTCAGGGGACTCCCTGCACTAAAGAATCCCAGGCCTTTTATTCCCTCAGTCTGTGTCTCCGTTCCAATCGTGATATGTAGTCTGGGGCCTTCTCACTGTGTATTTGGGTTCTACAGAGTCTCTGGGTGACCAGCCACCCTTGGCCAGGGCTGCAGTCTCCATGCCCTTTGCTAGGCAGAGGGTAGATGCCAGGTCATGGCCCCTTGCATGTGACTCCAGCCACCACCACAACCTGCAGCTCCCACTGCGGCTGCTCACCAAGCTACTGCTTGTATTCCTCAACATCTGCACTTCGAGGGAGCAAGGCATCTGCCCTGGGAGGTGGGCAGTCCAGCACACACTGGGAGGACTCACTGGGAGCTGGTTGCCACCTGATTTGTGCAGCCCCTGAGGTCAGGAGGAGCTGGGATGTCTGTATCTTGCAGTGAGTGCTCCCTAGCAGAATGGGATTCCTGGGGCAAAGAAATCAACAGCACCTGCAAAATGCAACTCCCTCCCCTCAGCTCACCTGGGCTGCTCCTGGTTTCACTGCCTGCTGCCCCAACTCCTGTCTGAATTGGATGTTACCTTCTGCCTTATCCAGCTCCTCTCTCTGCCTCCTTTGCCTATTTGCAGGCTGAGGGCCACGACTACCCAAGCCCTGCTCATGATATGAGTGGGACCTCATGGAAGTCAGCGTGATCTGCCATAGGCCCATGGGTCAAAGCCTGCACAACACCATTTCAGTCCTGTGGCGGCAGATCACATTAATTTCTCTTTTCTAGCACCCAGGAGCGTGGTCTGGAAGCGGGGCGCGCCTGGTTTGTGCAGCGCCAGATGAGAGGCAGGCAGACTCAGCCCACAGGAGTTGAAAGTTGGCATCTCTGGCAGTAACACAGCAGCTCAGCACTGTGGCTAAATGGCCTGTAAGTACGTACACCCATGCGTGACTTAGGGTGAAGGTTGTGGGTCAGCAAGATGCAGAAAACCAAGGGCACTTTTTAAAGTACAGTGGGGTGTACTGGCCTCAGGACCCAGCAGTGCTGCAGGAATGTCTCTGGGTCAGACACTGTGGCTGTCAATATGTCCTTTCCTGCCCCTCTTTTTTGGTGATTAGAAGGTTTCATTCCTTTGTTGTACTTGGCCCATCTCTGATAGGTTTATGTTGGCCAGAGCATTTCATTAGCACACTGAATACAGTCACAGTGTGTGAAATGAGACAAGAAACTTGTACTGATGTTGCTGTGGGTGAAAACATCACCTCTCAACATTGTTGCAGGATTACTGAAGCATCTCTCCTGCTTCCCGCATGCACAACCCAGAGATGTCTTTACCTTTTCCTATTCCTCTTGTATAAATGAAATAAAAATGGCATTTCTGCACATCTGCGAGATGGTAGGTGGGTACTTGGAGCAAGCGGAACATCCTACCCTGCTGACAGAGGGGATCACTTCTTTTCTTGTTACCCCACCCACCATTTTGTTATGTATTTACAAGCCTCTGTCACATCTTATCTCTCATTGTGCACTCACACTGGAAACCTTGAGATAAACCTGAAAACACCCTGTTTTGTTCTGTTGCCATTTGTGACTTGTGGGTGGCAGGTTATATAATGTGCTGATTTGTATCCACACAGTTACACTGATTAGCTATCAAGTGATTGTGGTTATTTTTGCTTTTAAAAGCAACAGAGAGCTATAGTGGGCTCCCCCAAAAGACAGAATGTGTTTGTTCCCCTTTGATTGTTGCTGACTGGCAGCAGTTCTTTATGACTTGCTCTGTTTTGAACAGCGTCCTCCTTCTCGCAGTGCTCCTGGTTTTGTACCTATTCTCCAAAATAACCCAATAGCCTAGTGCTGTGAAATGCAGGGGTGTTGCTCTGGCTTATTATGCATTTCAAATGCATCTGCATGCTTTAGTCTTAAAAAAGATGTATGACTGTTAATGTGGTAATTTTGTCCTTCCTTACATTCACCTTCTCTGGTGAAGGCAACTTCAGGAGGAGCCTGTAACTTTGCTTGGCAGGTGAAGTTAAGGCGTCCATATTAAATGAACCTTGAGCAACCAGCAGTATACGTTTGGTGAGCTGCCTGCTGTAATTGAAGTGTGTACATTGGAGGAACGGAAGCTTAATTGGTTGAGGGTGTATAGCGGGGCAATGGTAAAAAAAGCAGAGCAAGCAGCTGACAGTCTAAGCAGATTTAGACATAAAAATGGAACGGGAGATGAGTAAGCCTGCATTGAGAGAAATTCTCAAGACACACACCGGGGCAGTGCTAATGTGAAACTCTTTTCAGTTCTGCACCTTGACTCCTATTAGCTGGCAGCAGGAGCACACCTCAGCAGGGGTTTTGCAGTATTGATGTGAGAGTGTGTGTCAAGAGGGATTGGAAAACCACATGTGAGCTTTTGAGAAGGTGGGCTGGGTCAGGTGTGATACTGAAAATGTTTTTGTTAGTTTGTGAATCCATTGCACCGTGAGGGTTTTCTGTCGCTGAAGGCCTTCCTGTGCAAGCCGTAGCGATGGAAGACAAATGGGTATGGGAAATTACCAACTGCCTCTTGGATGCAGTGTGCTTATTTGGGAAAACAGGGGCTGGCAGAGATTGCTGTTGTTGCCAGCTGGAGTTGACTGCTCAGATTTGGCATCACTGGTCATGGCAGCAATGCAGAGCTGTGGAGAGGAATTTTGGCTTTATGTCATCCCTGTGGAGCAATTAACTGTCAAAGAATTTGTTTCTACATTTCTCATAGGGAATTTTGGTAAATTTTCCTGTCACTCTTGGGGTTTTACTTTGGCTAAACCGGTGTGGTGCTGCAGGAGAGGCTGATGTTTGGGTTCCTTGTTGTCCTGTTCCTGTCTGCTTTTAGAGGGGATGGTCTTAGTGTGCACAGAGGTCTCCCAGCTTGAGGATACAAACACTTGGGACATCACTGAAGAGGTCAAGGCTAACCCAAAGGCAGGTGCTGAGAATGATGTCTGCTGAACACTAGTGCAAAGCTAGGCAGGTTTGGCACATGTTCAGGGTTTCTCCTTTGGAAGAAGTTGGGATTACATGTAATTTTGTTCCTGGCACCTGAATAACACAGCAGGGAATAAATGAGGAATGTGCAGGAGCTGAGCCGTGTTTTTAAACCATCCTCTGCCCACGTGAGGATGCTGAAACATATCCAAGCATGTGTGGGCTCTGCCAATGGTCAGCATTAAAAGGTGTTGCTGTTTTGGGCCATGGGGGAATGGGACCCTTCTTTCGTGCTTCTGGTATTTCATCTGTCAGATGCAGGTGGCTTCATTCTTTTTAACTGGCTGAAATTAGGGTCTCTGAACTATGGAGCCAGCTTCCCAACAGGACACTGTGCTCTGCACTGATCACTCATTTAATATGAAATGATTTCAGATGTCATTTTCTGTCAGTGGCTGATGGAAGGGGACTCCCTGTGGCACAGTGAATACTAAACAGAGAACTGTTTGCCAAGGAGGTGAATCGGTAGCCATGTTGCTCTGACTCTGGGGAGGTTGGGCACTAGTCTTGGCCTTGCTCTATTTTAGAGCTCAGCACAAAACAGTGGTTATCTAGACAGTATTTTCACATTTCCCCCCTTCATTCTGATATGGAGTCCACATCCCTGTGTGCTTCTTCACTGCTCTGCCTGGGGAAAAAGCCCTTGCCACCACCCTCTCTGCACGACAGACAATGCTGAAATAGCTTGTGAAGGCTAAGACAAGAGGAAAGTCGAGCGCAGCAGTAATGACCTTGCAGAGCAGACAAGGGCTGAAACTGGAGGTGATGTTACCTACCCGCTCCTTTCAGCCAAGGCAGGAGGGGGGAATTTGGCCACAGTTATGTCTCCCTTGTGTGGGGCACTGGCACTTGGGCACTGTGCTGCCAGAGGCTGTCAGGGACATGGTCCTGTGGCAGGTGGGGCAGCTGCCACTTGGAAGTGGTCCTTGGGATTGCTGTCACAGGTCTCCCAGTACCACAGCACCGTCCAACAGGTGGAATGCTGCTGCAGTGCTGCTGAGCAGCAGGAGGAAAAGCCAAGGGCAGCACGTCATGGAATAGCTACAAGCACGACAGTGGGAGCTGTGCGGGTTACAGAGATGTGACATGCTGTATCTCCTGTGTTGGAGGAGAGGAATAGAAGCAAGATGGGAAATCTAGTCCTCCTTGTTGATAATTTCTTCTGATCTGTTCACTGTGCTAAAGATCTCTATGCACACTGGAGCTGCCTGCCTTTTAAATCAGCATATTTAATACTTGCATCATTTCATGCTCCTTGTCTGCAGTTCTCTCTGCTCCCAGGTCTGAGAAGAGACCTTACCTTACTGCTTTTCTGTCTTCTAAGGTTTGGAGTTCAGCCTTACTCCAGGCTATCTGCACAAACAGCCCCAAATGGTGGCCTCATGGCTTTGTGCAAGTGTGGTGTGACTCTGGGTACTGCCAGAGTACTGTTTTGTACCCCTGCTAGGCCATTTGCAGGGAAAACAAGATAGCTGACCTGTAGAGGTGAGAGTGAGACTGCCATGCCTTCCAACAAGGTGTGGGGAGCCTCACTCAAGCTCTTCAGCCCCTGTCCCAGTGAGGCAGGGCAGGAATTGGTGTCCAGGGCCCCAAGCAGTCCAGCCAGCATGTCCTTTGGAGCTTGGGGTGCCTTAGGGGAGCAGTGAGCTGGGGGCCGCTGTGGCATTGTGAGGGTGCTGACTCTCTTCTGGGTCTTCCAGCAGGGAGCAGACCATGGCTCTGTGGTGCAGATACAGGAAGGCCAGGGGAGTTGAGAGGAGCAGGATGACAATGTGGGTACTTTCTTCTCTAGGGCAAAGGGAAGGGTCATGGCATTAAGGACCTGGATGAGATAATTGAGCTGCAAATGCAAGCAGGCTCTAGTGAGAGGCTGTCATCTCTAAGCTGTCCTGGCACCCCAGGGTGCCTCACTATGCCATGTGGATGCATTCCGGAGGGAATGCCTACCCTGCAGCAGGGAGGGGGGCAGAGCACAGGGGCACAGGTGCTGCTGGCCTGGTGAAAGTAAAGCAGATGCTGGAGCTGTGAGCCTGGTGTTGTTCCCTTCTCTTTGTGCCTCTTGGCTGTGCTGGTGCCTGGAGGAACATTTATGGAGGAGGACAGAGCATGAGAAAATACTTGATCCATTATCAAAGGACTCACATGGAGATGTAGGACTCTTTGTGTCCGCAGCACAGCAGCATTTCTGGATTGCACACATGACTGGAACAGCCCTGGCATTCCAGATGCTCATTCAGCATGATCTTGCCCGGAGGACAAGTGCTTCCTCGGGAGGCGGCATCCTTACGCCACATGCAGGATTTCACACTGCCTGCATGTCAAGAGCTGATCCTGTTTGTAGAGCCTCATCCCGACTCCTGACAGCACGCTAGGAGCCGGCACTGGACCTTGGCTCCACTCTAGGTGTGGCCAGACACTATTTTTAGCTGCTTGCTGTGGCCAGGATGGAAGCTGGTCGTGTGCTTTGTGGAGCTGATGACAGCACGGGCATCCCTCTCTCTCCATGCTGCAGGCTTTGCTGAGGCAGCGTGTGTGGAATTGGTAATGATCCTGGGTAGGAGGCTGCCTTGCCTTGTGCTCGTGGGAAGCTGTAGGGAATCAGAGCTGCAGGTCTTGTGCAGGTCACCTTGCACAAAATCCTTGACAGAAGTACTTTGAAAACCACTCAAATTCTGGAGGTGTGGTTGAAAAGTCTCCCGCTCCACGGCTCCAGTGCCTTGGTTGTTACAAACTGTGTGGAGGATGCTGCCTGTGTGCTGCAGCTTAACCCCTTGTGCCAGTAGTGACAGCAGGAAAGGTTTGCAGTGACCATGAGGAGCTTGGTACCTTGGCACCTGCTGTGGGGATGCCCTTCTTGCTCTCAGAAGAGCGGGGCTGAGGAGGGTGGGTGCCTCAGCCCTCTGTTTTAACTTTATTTTTTGTTTCTAGCAGGTATGGATGGGAAGAAATGCAGCGTGTGGATGTTTTTACCTCTTGTCTTTACCCTGTTTACATCAGCTGGATTATGGATAGTGTAAGTTATCTCCTGCTGGTTATTTGGGAGGCTGCTTCTCATTAAAGAGAGTCTTTTGGAGGTGCTCTGCCCTTGAGCTACTGTGGGGCTGGGAAGGCACATGACAGGGGCAGGGGCCGGTCTGTGCTAGTTCATGGCTTGAAGTATCACATTTTTATCCCTGAGTTTCTGTGCTCCCCAGGCCAAGTTGCTGACCATGCTTTCTTCCTGGTATGTTTTACTGGGAGCTGCCTGGAAAGAGACAGTCAAAAATGTAAAAATTTCCTTTGATCACATTTTCTTTGAATGACTCAACAGAGCTTGTGGAGAAACACTTAGGCCCTGCTTTGGGCTAGAAATTCAAAATCTGCAGCATCCAGCACCACACTGAAAACCTGCCAGCAGCTTAATGCTGACACCTCGCTTTCTCCCTAATGCTTCTTACCAAAATGCGCGCAAGACATGCACTTCCCTAAGCTGGGCTCTCTCCAAGCATGCAGGCACGTGACTGCAGCATGAATTGGGGAGTGATAAATGTGTGATCAGCAGCTATGCTCAGGCTGAGAAGCTCTTATGTTGCAGGATGTGGCTCTGGCCGTGGTCTATGGATGCTGTTTTTCAGCAGCAGGGGCAACTTAAGCCTGTTGTCTGACCTCTACTGCTTGTTATTTTTCTTGTCCCGTCCCCTCTCTATTAAAACAGCTTTTGCGGATGGAGTACCATAGTAAACCTGATGAATCAAAATGACTCAAACAAAAAATGAAAACATTTCCCTGCTGGTTAATTTTAAGGCATCTCAGTTCAGTGACCGTATTTGTCTACTCAGTCGTGCAAACCAGATGCAACACAAAGGAAAGCACATGCACTGAGAAATAAGCAAAACTGCCTGCTTGAGCAGAGGGAAACACAGGCTCCTCCAGCAGATCCTGCCAGTGGGCTTTGAAACAGTTAATGTGTTGTTTGAGTGATACTTAGAATGGAAGCTAGGATGAGGTTTTACACTATTTCCTCTTTTTTTCCTTTTTCTTGACAGGTACTTTATAGCAGTGGAAGATAACAAAATTCTCCCACTAAGTGTACCAGATAGGTAAGAGCTGTTTGTGGGCTTTATATTCAATCACTTGTTTCTTTGAAATAATGAAACAATTACAGCAAAATGGGAAAGAAAACCTTGAATCTTTATTCCTGTGCCTGTGTCTTTTAGGAAACCTGGTCCCAAAAGACCGCCTTATATAAGGTAAATTAATTATTTTCTTCCAAGTACTGCTCTGGTTACTGGTTGCTATTTATGTGTCTTTGCCATCCTAGAGTTACAATGATACACTTTATATTTTCAAGTATTGCAGGTGATGCACCTCCTGCAAGCTGTGTGTTTAGTCAAGTCATGAACATGGCAGCATTTCTAGGTAGGAACCACAATTGGAGTTTCTTTCTTCTGTTTGTTTTAAGAGTCACTGAAACATAAGTAATATCCTGTACATATTCTTCTTGAATGTGATGATGTGAAACCTTTTGAACTGTACATTTCATTGTTGCTTCTTCCCATTGCAAAGAAAGAAATGTAACAGGGAAAGTACAGCCTCCAGTCTGCAAATGTGTCGTGGGAGGTGCAATGACTGTCTTGGCCTTGGCGATCATGAAATGGATGAGTTTAGAACCTTTGCTGTAATGAGAAAAAAAGGAATTTAGGGAATCAAAGCAGAATTGATTCCCTAGATTTCAAGAAAGCAAACTTTTGGCTCTTCGGGGAGGTACTTTGCAGAGTACCTCTGGAATCTGCTTTTGAGGGCTTAGGTGTCCATAAGTGCTGGTCAGTCTTTAAGAACCACCTTTAAGAAGCACAGGAGCAGGCAATCCAGCTGTATGGGATTGTGCTCAAAGAGTGGGGCAGAAGACCAGCTTGGCTTAAGAGGAAAAAGCCATTATATGGTCTCTGGAAGAGAGGTTAGGCTTTGCAGGAAGATTGCACAGCTGTGGTTTGTATATGCAGGGAGAAGACAGGAAAGGCCAATGCTCAATTTGATTTAAAGCTGGCCAGAGTTGTTTCAGACAACAAGAAGTGTTTTTAAGTATGTCAGTAGCAAAAGGAGGCCTAAAGAAAATGCTGGACAGATACCTGTTAAAGGCTGTGACCTGCCTAATAGGGGTGAAGAAGAAGTGGAGGCATTCAGTGCTTTTTCTGCCTCAGTCTTTAACAAAATGCTGATACACCTTGGGCTGTCCAGTCCTCTGAGTTGAAGGACTACAAGTTTGGGAGCAGTGAGTGTCCATTTGTGAGCACTGGAATTGTCAGGGACCAGATGTATCAGCTGAATGCTCACAAGTCTCAGTTCTGGATGGGATTCATCCCAGAATACTGAAGGAGGTAGTGGATGTTAGGGCAGGACCCCTCTCTATCATCTACCAAATGTCCTGGGATTCTGAGGAGAGCCCTGCTGACTGGAAGCCAGCCAGTGTTATTCTAACCTACAAGAAGGGCATGAAGGAACACCCAGAGACCTCCAGACCTGTTGGTCTACACCTCATTTCCTGGAAAAATTATAGACAAGATGATATGGACACATTTAAAAAATAATGCAGTCACCAGGCACAGTCATCGTGGGCTCACAAAGGGAAAGGCCTGTTTAACAAATTCTGTATCCTTCCATGATAAGACCACACACCTGGTGGATGAAGTGAAGGTGTTGGATGTAGCTTTTCTGGATTTTAATAAGACTTTAGACACTGTCCCTCACAGCAACCTTCTGGAGAAGTCCACCTATGAGATCAGCAGTTTCACGGTGCATTGGGTGAAGAGCTGGTTGAAAGGCAGGACTCACAGGCCAGTAGAGAAGATACATCTGGCTGCCATCCAGCCACCAGTGGTGTCCCTCAGGACTCAGATCTAGGGCCAGCTCTGTTCAATATTTTTATCAATGATCTGAATGAATGACATGAGGGCACCATTAGCAAGTTTGCTGGTGATCCCAAACTGAGAGGTGCTGTTGACTCTCCTGAGAAACCAGATGCCTTCCAGAGGGATCTAGATAGCTGGAACATTGAGCAGGCATTAATGGGATGAAATTAAACAAGTCTAAATGCTGTATCCTGCACCTGGGATGGAGTAACACTGGACTCAGGTATAAATGGGAAGAGGGTGTGGAAAGGGAGGTGAGGATCTCTTCCTCCTCAGATCCAGTGACAGGATATGTGGGAGTGATTCAAAGCTGCTCCAGGATGAGTTTAGACTGAACCTTAGGAAGCATGTCTTTACCGAGAGAGTGCTCAAACACTGGAATAGGATTCCTAATAAGATGGTTGATGCCCCAAGCCTGTTGCTGTTTAAAAAGCATCTGGACAATGCCCTTAATAACATGTTTTAACCTTTTGATCAGCTCTGAATTGGTCATGCAGCTGAATTTGATGATTATTGTAGGCGCCTTCCAACAGAAATAGTCCTTTCTGTTCTAATCTCTGCTTTGTGGATAAAGTCAATCTTTCCTCTGCTGTATTTGTGTACTTCTGACAGCTGCTTCTAGCTTGTATCTCTGACCACCTTAGTTGTGTCAAAGCTAAAGGAGAGGAAGGCTACAGAAACATGCTAGTATTGTGGGAATTACTGAAATTGAAAATACCATTGTTTTGCAGGAAATGCTTTTAATCCCCTTTTGTCATTCCCATCAGGTTTTAGAGTTTTCAGGAGTCTGTACTGTAGAAATAGAAATTCAAAAGTTCCTGTACGTGAGCTTGAGTAGTCACAGGTGGCTGTCCCAAACAATTTCCTGGGGATGAAAAATAGAAATCCTCTTTTTGGGTGGGAACAAAGTTCTCATTTTTAGGGATTTGGAGTGGATTGATTCACTAGAGAAATTGTGAGAGAGTAAATTCACATATCTTTTGCAGCTTGGGTGAAAGTGAGTATTTTTCACTTACAGTGCCCTTATTTTCCTAAACGATTTCTTTAATATTATACTAGGGATTTTGTGGAAAATGGAAATCTAATTTGCTAAGGCAAACTATTTACAACAACACGAGCTGCATGCTATCAACTTGAGCATGAGCATAAGAAGGTGTTTGACAGCAAGCAAATTTCCCTGTTCAACTAAATTGATTTTTAGTGGTCTGGCTTGAATCACATCTGGAGGCCAGCTGATTGCCTGGCTTTCTGTGTTGTTCCATGCACCATTCACTAGGGAGGGCAAGAATACACAATTTGAGTATCTTCTGGTTTTATACCATATCATATGATGTATTATATATCATATCTATCATGTATCATACACCATAGTGCTTGGGGGAATCGTTAGCTTGGAAGGAATGTTATTCCATTCTTCATGGAAAATTAGTGCAACATTTTAGCTTATGTTTGTGGCAACAGGACTTGTTCCAGAGGAGGTGAAGAGGCAGTGGGCATTATGGCAAACCCTGCAGAGATATGTATGTGCCATTCATATGCTTTTTCATAGAAGTGGTGTTTGACATACCTCCTCCAGGGACAGCTCAGGACTCATGAGTGGAGTGAAGCAATGCAAGTCCAGGTGCCACTAAGTGAATGCATGATGTGCATGTGATAGGATCTTCACAGGCAAGGAGGAAGGTGTTCTTTTGCCCAGAAAATTTGCAGACAAAGCATAATGAGAAAAGGAAGCCTGGAGCTTGCAGTGGCTGGGTTACAAGGGAAATGCTTCCTGCACTTAATTTTGTCTCTGATTAAGTGGGAGGGGGCTGTGCAGAAGCACAGAGCTTGCTGGCCTGCAGGTATTAAGAGGAGGAGGGGGCTGTGAGCCCCCAGGCAGGTGTTTGCTGCAGCAGGTGCTACCTACTGACACCCTTTGCCTTGTGTTTCCTTCCCAGCGCTTGTTGTGGCTGTCCTGCGCTTCATTCAGCTGAAGCCAAAGGTGCTCACCCCTTGGCTGAACATCAGCGGCTTGGTGGCACTGTGCTTGGCCTCTTTTGGGATGACCCTACTCGGCAACTTTCAGGTACTGCTCTGCAGGCTTGGGCTGCTCTATCTGTGATGGGAGTTCCCTGCTTTTCTGGCAGATCTGCTTGGATCTTTGAATGACCTGTGATGTGAGCCTGGGAAAAGCATGTGCCCCAGCCCTCCCTTTAGCTGCTCTGCTGCCTCTATCTGCCACTTGTGTGCCAAGATGAAGGGCCACGATCGCTTTTCATGAGTCTCCAGCAGGATTTGCACCTGCATGCTTAGACCTGACCTGCTGAGAGCTGCAGCAGGAGCTTCCTGACTCTCCTGAGCCCTGGGCATTGGCACGTATGGCCCTGGGTAAAAGGGTTGAGCGGGAAGTTTGCGGACTTGTCTGTGCAAACAGATGCACAAATGCCCATACAAATTTAGCAGACAGCTCCGTGTCCTTCTTTTAAAACATATGTTGCTCTAAATCCACCTCTTGCTGATCCTCAGACCTGCCAGGAGAGGGACACAGCAGAGGAGTGCCAAGATTTCTCTGGATGTGGTGGGTGTCTGGGTGAGAGCCCTCCCATTCTCCCTCTGTCCTGCAGTGTTATAGGAACAAACGTCTGTCACATCTGTTGGGATGGGGGTTCCCTGTGATCATGATTATGTCTGTCAGGGTTGCAGTGAAAATCAAGGTGTTAGAATCAGTGGGGGTTGGGTTTGACTCTGAGGCTCTGCTTCTCACTTGGGTGCAAGTAATGACGCCTAATAATGGCAGGAGCTGAGAAAGGTCAGTGCAGGCTGGCTGCTTCCCTGGCTTTGCATGTCAGGGACCCAATCCAGAAATAGTACTTGTTTTGTGAAGGGTGAGGAGGATTTCTTTGGATTGTACAGTCATTGAAGGAACTTGGTGTCCATTACAGTTGACTTTTTATTTTTCTTCGTGAATGAGGTGTGAGATAATTTGTTTTTTATGAACTTGGTCTTCCAAACTCCACAGCTCAAGCCCAAAACCCAGGGTCTTGTTTTTTCACAAGAGCTTCCCAGCTAGGAATTATGAAGCCTTTGTAACAGCTTTGTCTACCTCTGAGAAGACTTATTTCTAGTACAGGACAGGCACTAGGAAACAGTTTCAACCTCTCCTTCCTTTTTTCACTCTTCATATGATTGTAATTTAACAGTAGATGCTTTGAATCATGCCTGGCTATAAATTCTGATTATTCTCTGATATCTGATTCTAACTATCCTTTCCTTGCTAGTTACCTGTATCCTTTCTTAGATCTCTTGCCAGACATGAAAACATGTGGTAATGAGACCTTAGTCTATGCCTCTCCCTGCCTGACTGCTGAGCTGAATGTGACATTAAATCATATTTCTGGAAAATTATCCATTAGGTGTTTTAGAGGGACATTGTAGCTATGAGTCCCTTGCAGTGCTGACTATCTTGGGAAAGGCAGCTCAATCCCATTTTTACCTGAATGATTATTTGGGCCTACCCTTGAAAGAAATTCAGGGTAGAGAGGAGGGGAGATATCAGTGGAGGTACAGCAACTAGATTGATGTCCTGTAGATTGTGTCTTATGTGATGGGTATTTGTTAAATCATCAAACAGGAATTAAGGCTGCAGGGAGAAGTTACAGACTGGTGATTTCTTTTCTAGAAAAGCCTCAGAGGCAGAGGGAAAATGGAAATTGTTTTGCTTAAGTCCATGTTGGACTTTTTGAATGGATTTGCAGCCTCAAGGGATCTTTTTGCAGATTCTTGCCAGTTGAACCTGGCTGTCATTTTGCCTTGCAATGTTGCACAGTCACTGAGCCCTGTGAGACAGGGCAGCCCAAGGAAAAGGGAAGCACTGACACTCCAGAGAGTTTGGGTTCATGTTGCCTCAGACCCCAGTGGTTGAGAACAGGCAGAAGAGGAAATTTGGTGGGAGAAACTTGCCAAACCAGGAGCATGTATTTGTGTTTTGGCTACTGCTAGCTCAAGGGGGTGTCAAGGCTCTGCTCCCTGCAGCTGGCACTGAAGGTGCACAATTTGCATCCATTGCAGGGAGCTGTACAAGACCCACAGTGGGTTGTCCTAGCCTGCCCTGGCCATCACTTCGAGCCAAGGAAGAATTTATTTCTGAGCTCTGCATTTGTGAGTCTTGTCAGGAAGCTGTGGAGACAGTCCCCAGGCAACTGCATTTTTCACTGGTGCTCTTGGGCTTTGGGCAGAAGATCTGCTTGACTGTGACAGCTGCCAACTGACCTTGGTTATGTTACACCTTACACCTCTCTTACAGCATTTCTGTCTCACACCCCAGTGATCCCCACTCTCGCCTACCGCACCTCAGCAGCAATCCAGTTAGCTATCAGATCATTCCTGTTGTGTCCAGGCAATCACTGTTTTATTTGTTCCTAGCTTTCCAATGATGAGGAGATCCACAATGTGGGCACATCGCTGACCTTTGGCTTTGGGACATTGGCATGCTGGATCCAGTCTGCCCTTACCCTCAAGATCAACCTGAAGAATGAGGGACGTAAAGCTGGGATTCCACGAGTGGCTCTCTCAGCCAGCATCACCCTCTGTGTGGTGCTCTGTATCCTTTTGCCTTGGTCCCCAGGAAGCCAGGTGTTGTGTATGTTCTGCAGCAGCTCTTCTCACACCTGTCCTAGGATCTCAAAGCATTTTGGAATGCTATTCAGTCTGTTTTAATGGCACAATCCTATTTCAGTGCCATACTGTGTAGCGATGCTTCCAGATTTCACAGAAAGGGACAATTTTGGAGGTGAACTAAATAGAAGGAAATATTTCAGTGTGGGTTGAAAGGTATCCCACTGCCTGCAGTGGGTGCAGTGGTCTGTCGCCCTGATTTTTTCAGCCTTCTCTTCTGTTTCACAGTTTCATGTTTTAGGTTCTTTCTCATGCTCTGGTGTGTAAACACCGGCAAATGTTTATCATAACTTCAAGGTAGTTTACATTCTTTGTCTTAGAGATACGGACAGCTGATGGACAGTTGTCCTGACCAGTGGAATGGGGACAGGTGTCAACCTTCTCCCCCAATCCCTGGCCTTTGTACAAATACTATATAATAGAGTCAGACTTACAAATAAAGTAGAGTTTTAGTTCATGCCTTCTGATCGAAGTATGAGTGTGTGTTGGTGTGTGTGTGACGAATTGCGTCAGTGGTCTGATCCAGTTCCCACTGGGAAGCTCCTGGCAGATTAGTGCCCTTAGCCAGGTCCCCTCTTGCTGGCTCTGTCCCTGGCTAGCTGGATGCTCAAGCAAATCACTGACTTCTTTGCACCCGAGTTTTCCCCTCTGTAAATGTTTATCACCCTGATCTGGGATCAGGACGCCCTGGTGTGTATAGGACAGCTGCTGTGCTCCATGGGCATCACTGGACACCTGACATCCCTTTCATCTCTAGCATCACATCCACACTCTCCTCATGATGGCTGGACAGATTGACTTATGCAGATGACTTTGTTCAGAATTTTTTGCCTCTTGGCTTTCAAACTGGTTGGTGTGTCTGTTCCCACTGGTTCTCCTTGACTTTCCTCTTCCAGATTTCATCCTTATGGCCCAGGGCATTCACATGCATGCTTCCAGGATCCAGTGGGGCCTAGTGATGTGCTTCCTGTGCTACTTTGGCACCTTTGCAGTGGAGTTCAGGCATTACAGATTTGAGATAATCTGTTCTGAGTACCAGGAAAACTTTCTGAGCTTTTCTGAAAGCTTATCAGAAGCCTCCGAGTACCAGACAGATCAGGTGTAGCCTGTCCTCTGGGAGCGGGGGAGGGGGGGCAGGTGTAGTCCCGTGGGTGAAACATGACCTCATTTACACTTTTTTTTATGAGTTTCTTTTCATGTGCAATCATGATGATATTGCCAAAGGGCTCTGAGGGTGGCTATCTCACTAAGAGCCAAACAACCAGAGGTGTCTGCTGGAAGGGGAGTGGATCCATCTCAGCGGCAGCGTGAGAGAGCACAAGCTGCTTAGTTGGTGCCACCAGGGACTCTTTCTGAGTGGCTCAGTCGCACTCTTGTTGTTCAAAACATTCAGCAGCCTGTCCTTGCAGTGCCCCTCTGAGACCGGTCCTGCTCAGCCCGCCCTGCAGAGAAGGAGGTGAAGGAAGCAGACTTCTTCAAACAGCAAGAGTCTTCAGGAGTCACAGGTTCCCGAGTCACCAGACCGCGTCTTCCATGTGTTTCTCAGGTTGTTTGCTTTGTGCCAACTGTGGGAGCCTTGGTAGGGTGAGCAAGAGCAGCTGTTTCTTCAGAACCTGGAATCAGACATGGAAGACCCCAATGGACTGGCTTTTATGGCAAGCAGGCAGGCATTTCTTCCAGCCTGGAAAGCAGCTGATGGTAAGGAAATGTGCTGTGATCAGGAAGTGAGACTCAGTTGATGCTGCCTTGTAGCCAGGCAGATCATCCCCAGGCCAGAGGGATGCTGTGCCTGGCTTCCTGGTGGGGACTGGTAGGAGTGAGGTGCTGAATTAAGATGAGAATGTCTGTGTGCTCTGAAGATGACCCAGAAAAGGCTGGTTTTTCCACGTGCAGTGCTTCCACCACACATTGTTTATAGCATTTCAAAAGCTTTTTTCAGTTTTTTCCTTTATGTTCACTGAGGGAGAAAACATTGTGTTATAGAGATACCAGGCTCGTCTGCCACAAGAACAGCATGAGCGGCTCTGGGCACAGGGTTTGGTTTTGCTTCTTGTACAAGCCCAACTTCAGACGTGCTGGTTTGGGCTCTGGGCCCCTCAGTGTGGCCAGTTGTCCTGAGTGGAACCTGCCACAGGTTTAAGTGGGCTTCCAAGGTTCCAGGAGGGAGTTCTGCCCTGGAGGCTGGAGGTGCAAGAAGGGAACAGCAAAACCAGAGGGGCTTCTCCCTCCATAAAGGGAGGTTTTCAAACAGAAGGTCTATTTTCAGAGAAGGATCTCAAAGCCCATTTGAAAACCTAATTTTGGGAAGGCCTGCTTTATTGGCTGGGCAGTGGAGTGATGGTAGTTGTTCCTCATGAACATGGCTCCACAAAACAGGCTCAGCTTAGGTTTACATTTTGTCTGAGCTGCAGGAAAACAAGCAGAAATTAAAATGGTAGGAAAAGGCACTTGAAGGGGAACCTGTACTGCTCTGTGGCATTTCTGACAGACAAAGAAGGCAAAAGGGCTTCTGTAAAGGTCACAGGCCTCTCTTGAGTGGAGAAACAGTTGAGACAAACTGTGTGTTAAGGAGAAAGCTTTCAGAAAGCCCTTTATTTTCTGTGCACCAAAACTTGTTCTTGGGCAGCTGTTACAAATGCAGAGCATTTTTGGCCAAAAGAGGGTTGTTGTGGATTGCTGAAGGCTTCCTCCTTGTAGCAGTGTCATTAGTGGAAAGCTTTCCTGGCAGGATGTGCTGAGAGTGGCCAAGGACACAGCAATGTGAGGTGCCAGCTCACTAGAGGCTCATCCAGGGCAAAGGACTGGAGGGGACAGTCTGGAGAACATGCAGGTGGGGATCCTCTTGCACTAGCACACACTATCCATATGGAGCACAAACGAGAAATTTGTTGTAAGGGTGTTTTACTGTAAAAAGTCCACTGTGACTTTTTTCCCCTAATTAATGCTTTCAGTTTATTATTTTACCTTTTGTAATTTTATTGAAGGGGGAAAAAAAAGAATATGTGGTTATTTTTTTCCTTATGCTCCTTTTCCTATATGCAATCCAAACTGAACTTCAGGTTTTTAGTGATAATTCTGTACATTTCTTAGAGTATTTCTAACAGCACATTTCAGTACAACTAAATTACAACTGATATACACTGAAACATGACCACTAAATAAAGTGCTTTTATGGACAAAGTGAGCTTTATTTTTGTCCCTACCCCAAGTATAGCTTTCTGATGGCAAAAGCAAAACAAAAGGTATTTATTTACAGTGTAATGATTAACATTATCACTTAAGGAAGCCAGGGACCATTCAGCCATGCAGATACACTTACTGTAACAGCACTAATCAGCAGGCTCTTTCTAGGAGCAGGATCACACCCATTGCACAGCCCAGAAAGGTATCTGGACTAGTTGTCCCACAGCCTGACCTGCTACTATTAAATTTTTAGAAGGGCCATGCTGGCACAATGTGGTTTCCTCCCCAAGTGCCTATCTGTTCCTTGTTCTTTACCCATCAGCCTCCCTCAACAGGGACAGCTGTAGGTGTAGATCAGAGCTCAGGAAGGCAGCATGCAACTATTATATTCTGGCTGGCTGTAAGGGCAAGATACCCATGCATGAAGTGCCAGCAGCAGGGAACGCGGATTTCAGACTGTCTCTGACTCCACTACTACCAGCTATATCCTACCTGTGGCTCTCACTCTTGCACTGAGCCACAGCTGAAATCCTAAAATGGTCAGGGAGGCAGTAAAGCTTCCTTGGCAAGACAAGGCTGCTGTCTTAAAGAAAGGACTGGGGAAGGTGAAAGCAGGAACACAGTGTTCACAGGTTTAGAATAAAAGATTTACCTTTTTGGTGCTGGGATCACTGGTGCTAAGACAGGAAAGCTAAATGCTGTGATGGAGCGAACACAATGAAAGCAAAGTTGTGTTTTTATTTACTACATCAGGAAAAGCTCCATGACCATCTGATCTACATTGGCACAATTTAGGTAAGGTGAAAAGCTCAGGGGTTTAATTCTCATCAAATGCAGCAGGATGTCTGCCCTCAGGAGCAGTTAGTCAAGGTTTGCTCACATCTGACCAGTGCTATGAAGGTGTCACTGGGTGATGGCTGGAGGAGGAGCTCCATGGGTCAGTGTGGAGATACTTCAGAAATGCTGTCAAGCCAACTCTGGGGTTCAGCCAGTTGTATCCCATAGCCAGCACCATGATGCAGCAATGCAGTGTGTCCAGAATTTAATTTTTAAAGCTGGATTTATATATAACTTCATTCTGGGTAGGCTGGCTGTGGAGCTCTAAGCAGCTTCCAAATGCAAGTTGTACTGTTTTGTACCTTGAGCTTCTGCAGACACAGCCATGATATACACTGCTCCTTGGTCTAAAGAGCTTGCCTGCAGCAAGGGCTGGCTTCTTCTGTGGCAGCCCAAACCTACTGTATTATAGCCCACAATTGGCATTTTCCTTTGGGAATCCTAACTGTGAATGTTTTTTACATAGCCAGAAATCCTATCTGCAGGGAGAAGCTCACATATCCCCCTGTGGTCCCCAGCACTCCCTCTGGGACAAGGGGACATAAACCTTGTTTGCAGACTGCTTCTAAAAATGACAGAGCTCATGGTAGGGCATCTCAGCACCAGATTTCAGTGGATGAGTCTGAAGGAAGCATTCCCTTAGCTAACTGCTAGCCAGGAAATGGGAGGAACAGCAGAGCTCATGGGTGTGCTGCTCCCTGCCCTGTTCCCAGCTCCAGCTGGCAGCAGGCCTCCGTCCTACTGCACAAGGGACCTCACACCATACTCTCCCATCCATACCTGCCTGCACGAGGCCCAAGACATAATGTGGATTTGGTTTGAAATTCTGATTATGGACAAAATTACCTAACATTTCACAAGGACAATTAGGTGAAGCACAGTCTTTTGTGCGTACACCGCTTTCCCTAAGTGGAGGAAGGCAAGAAAAGTTCAGTGAAAGATGAGATGAGGCTGTAATAGGATTTCTCGTCATCCGTCAGTCCTGCGTTGCCTGGTCTGATCACCACAGCCACATGAGTGTCTGCCTCCTCGGCTGCATTGGCTTCTGAAACAGAGTGGAGAGAATGGAGGTAAGAGCTGCTTACTGACCTCTTCATGTCAGGGTTCTTAAGGCTTGAGGATGCCCCAAAACCCTCGAGTGCTTTCAAAGGCTGAGACTGAGAAAGCAGCGTTTGCACGTGACAGGGCTCTAGAGGAACCAGCTCCTGGCAGACCTGCTGTGGATGGCTGTAGCTGCAGGAATGGAGAGGAGCTGGCTGCCTCCCCATCCCTTCTCCGCTGCCAGCTGATGGCTGTCCAAGGCACCTTGCACGCAGCACGCACCATCAGCTCAAGTCCTGCTCCATCAGCTTGATTCCTTGTCATGAGGCTGTGGTCAGCCTATGGCATTTGTGAGTCAAACACCCCCCTCCCCCAGTCACTTCTCACAAGCTTCTTTTTGCTCCCTGAGCACAAAAGGCCACTGGAAGATGGTCCAGGGAAAAGGAGGTAACTACAAGCTCCCACCAGCTCTGCTGCCAAGGCTGAGGAGGAGGTAAGGACTAATTCCAGGGACTGAGCTGGCTTAGACTGAGACCCAGTGCCATTTCTGCCAGAAAGATCTTTCCAGCAAAAGCAGGAAATTAAATTAGCTTCTCAAGCCTGGTTTTCCAGGGGTCAAGTCTTGGCAACCTGAAGCAATGTTTTCCTGCTGCTGAACACAACCTAACCATGAGTGGCATGAAGAACCAGCCACGTAGCAACACAGCAAGCACCATCATTTCCCCTGATCACTGACCAAACCACTGACCCTGTTTGTAAATGGGGCATGCTTCAGCTCTGCTTCAGCAGTCTCTCCTTCCTGGCTGGTGCAAAAGCAGGTTTTCTACTTGACCTGTTTTCCCTCATTGCAGCGCTGCACACGGACATCCCACTGCTTGCTGTGTGCAAGCCTGGGTGTGTTAAAGAAGGAGGATGGCAGCAGCTAGAGAGAAGGTGCTGAAGCATTTCTGGGGTGCCTGTGAGAAGTCAGCAGCACACCTCTGAAGAGCACCTGCCTCCCCTGCACAGGTGAGAGCCAGTAGGACTGGCAGGTCACGTACCTCGAGGGACATCTGTCAGGAAGAGGATATTGTTGGTGGCGCACCCAATACTGGCGGCGATCCTCCTGTAGCTCTCACTTTCTACCTTGGGACCTATTTTGGTATCAAAGTGGCCATCAAAGAGCTGAAAGAGAGAGAGAAGCACAGGCCATTGCTGAGCGCCACCTGAAGAGCAGGGATAAACCTCCCTCCCTCCCTTTCTGCCACAGTAACGAGGGGCTGGTGCTGCCATGCTCTCAGAGTCAACTGCTCGAGCTGAATTCCCATGGATCAAACCCAATGCACCCCACCCTCCTGTCACAGAATTCATACACAAAGTATTACAGCAAGGGAGGCTGCGAGGGGAGTGCTCTGCAGGGGAAGAAGCTGTAAGGAAGGTGGTAAGGTTATCTACCTCTAGGATATCACCTTCTGTAGAGTATCCAAACAGAAGCTTCTGGGCTTCGACGCTGCCTGAAGAGTAGATATAGACCTTCATTCCTGCTTCCCGCCACTTCCGGATGGCTGGAACAACATCCTCGAAGATTCTGGAACAAAACAGGGCAGCAGGTAAGGGCAAACCCAGAGGCACCTGGAGGGACATCATTAGCCAGGCACTGTGACAATTAGTTTTGTCCCATTAGTTTGCAAGGGGACTTAATTTTCAATCTGATCAGGGCTCCCAGAACCAGGGAGTCTCTTTCAGCAGCAGGTAATGCAGCGCTGGGCAAGGAGATTTTAGAGATCTCACTCCTTGAATGCAGCCAAGCAGGCAGCTTTCTCCACAGGTTTGGGGTCATTGTAAGACAATTTAGCCTTGTTTTTAAAAACATCTCAGGATACCTGTCTCTCTTGACTTGTTTTCGGGTTTTGTTACTTTGTCTGGTGGATGTTTACATTTTTCTGTGAGCTCGTTTTCTTCTTCCTCGTTACTCACTTGACAAAACACGTTGTGAATTTATGAGCTTTTTCACTTAGAGACCTGCAATGCATAGTTTTAACTAAGTATCTCTTAGATAAGATCAGGCTTAATTTCAGTTGTCCCTACTTATGCACTCCTGTGTTGTGGCTGAAACATAAAGAGGAACCTGAAGACAAAATGAAGTGGGAAGGCAGGAAATACACAGGTAAAAGACAAAGCAGGAGGAAACAACTGAAAGGGTCTAACCCTGCAACCCTGGTGTGTTTGTACTTGTTCCAAAATATGAGCGCGATTTGGGAATAAAAAATGCAAGATGGAGAACTGTAAGAAGCTCATAATTATGCCTTAGACTCTTGGTTTACCAAGAAATCTCTCAGATGTTGGCTTATCTGCTGAGCTAGTGATGTGACCTGTATTTGTAAGTGGGGAATAGCTTATGCAGCTATTCTGCTAATAAACTTTTAGGAAAGATGCCTCCCATACCTGCCCCCCATGGAAGGGGCACACAACTACTCACACAATTACTCACTCTCCTTTGACGTGCCCAGTGGCATAGGCTGCCCTCCACATGTGGCCCTGCAGCTGCTTCAGTGCCGTGGTTTTCCTGTCCAGGGACATCTGCCAGTGCACATTGTCTACAACGGCCTGGATGACACGCTCCAGCTCCTCTTCCCCGCTGCCACTCTCCAAAGGGATCGGCACAGCTCCATCCAGGCTGGAGTCCTCCTGAGCCTGGAAAGTGGTGTTAGAGCATGGTGTTAACAATGCCAAGGTTGCGGGCTTGATCCCTGTATGAGCCATTCATTGAAGAGTTGGGCTGGCTGATCCTTGCAGGTCCCCTCCAACTCAGAATATTCTGTGATTCTGTGCAATCATCCACGATAAAAAGAGGGGAGGGAAGAGGTGGGGCAATTTCAACACCTCTACTGTAGCAAAGTGGTCTAACACCTGCCTCCATGCACCCCTGTGCAGGACACTTCTTGAACTGCTCTTCACATGAGGGGTTACAATGATGTCTGAATGCTTTTCTCAAGGGAAAATTGAGACTTCAGTTGTGTTTAGAACTAGTTGCTTGGATTGCACTTTCCAAACCAAACAATTAGCATTACTGTAGCCGTATTGTAAATACTCTAATGAGAACTATGCTTGCTTAAGTATTTAATTACTGTAATTAAGGCGAAGAAGCAAATGCATCTGATGGCTTCAGCCACAAGTCTCAAATTGATGCTGTGTCCCTGTACAGAGACAGCATACACTGCTGTCTTAACCCCCAACAACTGCCCTATGTGGAACAAGTGTTCTGCCACCCCCCTGTGCTGCTTCCCAAAAGAGGTTTGGATTCAACAAAAGAAAGGCACAGTGCAGGCAAAAAGTTGGAAAGTCTTGGCTCAACTGCAGCCCAGGGACTGTGAAGAGCAAGCTGAGGGAAGCTGCTGTCTGCCAAGCACAACCCCAGGCTTTGGATGGGGGAGAATCCAACCATCGAGGCAACTGGCCTCCAGCCTTTTCCAGGGAAAAGAGATAGGGACAAATGTGGGATGACCAGGAGAGTCCAAGTGACCTGAAGCCTTGGGCATGCTATGAAAATGCAGAGACATGGAATTAACTTAATTAACTGTTACTTAACCTGTTTCCTCAGAAGTCCGACATCCCGCTGGCACTCCTCCTCCTCCCAGTGAGCACGCAGATACTCCTTCACGTTGTCTTTGATGTAGGGGAACAAGGTCTCCTGGCAGAAAAACAGGCTGCTCCTTTAACCTGGCAGAGGTAAGGCTGACTGGCTTTTAAAGGAACCATTTGCTCATGCTGCTGTGTACAGTTATTTTCCCGAACTTAAGCTTCCCCTACAGTGCTGCAGCTGGTGAAACTTCCTGCCAAGGGTGTCTGCCTGGTCACAGGACTGAGCCAGCCTCAGGCCAGGATCAGCACAGGTGGATTTTTTTACAAAAATGTTTACATAGCTGAAAGTTTTAAAGCCTGTAAAGGAAAGGTAGGTGATCACTTTTCCTGGACTTGCCAAAAGTGTCTCAAATGGCACATGTGACCCCACATTCCCAGCTGAGGAGTACAAGGCTGACAATGTATGTACTCTGAACAGATAAGTTATGCTATTGCATTTTTGATGGGGCACTTGTCCTAGCAAAGGTCATTCTGAAAACACATCTCAACCTCTCACCAAAGTTAGACAACCTTTTAAAGTGAAAAGCCTGGTCCGGTGACACTGAACTCCACAGGACAGTCTTGCAAATGAAATTAACAGGGGTTTGGGAAAAGTGCCACAGGAAAATTACAAAAACCTTCACCGAGATCCCAAGGGCAATCAGAAATAATTACAAATTGCTCTCATTAGTGGTGTTTCACGAGTCAGAAGCCACAAGCAGCCACCATGCATCTCCGGGTGTGGGAAAAGCCTCAGGTCAAGGAGAAGGGCAGGGAAGTCCTTCCCTCGGGTAGAGAACTGAGCTGTTCTTAATTGGAAAAAAAATACAACTCACCTCTCCTCAAAAAAGCACCCATAGTTTTTTGTTCCTTGTTGTATTTAATTAGCTTGTGACAGAGTTAAGAAAGCAGTGATCCTGAGAGTGTGATGTGGTGGCAGAACTGCAGGATTTTCTATTGCTCTAATATTGTGTTTTGCGTGTTGTATATTTGAAAAACAATGCAAATTGCCTAAAGAATTACCACAAACTTGTCTAGGGACATCAAAAGCCTTGTAAAGCCCCCAGTTATTCTCTCATTTCCTTTACTTTCAAACTGTATTTTAAATCATGGAGGAAATTAAAGAGAATCCACTGGGAAATGCAGCTGACCTGCTGGCTTGGTTTAACCTCCTTTACAACTCAGATGTCAAAAGGACACAATTATTTTTCAAAAGCAGTGTTTCATACTCTTATGCTGGCTAAGAAAAACTTCCAAACAGACTCTGAAAGATCAGTGGATTCTGTGATTTGGGAGATTTTAAAAGGGTAAAAGTCTTGGTCCACTGGCAAATGCATCGGTCTGTGAATTAAGAGGGGATACCCAGGTGACAGGTGGAGTAGTGAACAGCGAGTGGGACAGATGGTTTATGCATGTCAAGAGCGATCCCAGTCAATGATGTACAAAGTTTAATAGGCCATGAGTCTGTGTGGAACAAAGACTCCAAATACTTTCTTTTCTGGTATCTTTCCTTAATCTGCCCATCAACTGACTCATTCTATTTCCTTACTTTGCAGATTCAGTAATTATAACATTAGAGAAAGATTTAAAGAAAATCGTTTAATATTGAAGAATAAAGTGTCTGCTGAACCATCAGGGGACCTTTCAAAGGCAAGTAGAGGTTAATTGAAAGACCAAATGAAATAACTTATTCCAAGCATTTTCAGGATTTCTATCACAGTGAGTTTTATTGAGAACCAAAACTCACTTGGCCTCCCTGCAACAGAAAGACTTTGGATGGAAACCTAAAGTCTCAGGTGCATGGTATGTTGTTTGCACAACTTCAAAACAGCTTCAAGGTGGACAGAAACAACTTAGTTGCTCTGTTAGATGTTTAGTAAGAAACCTGAGCTGTCCAAACTGTTTGAATTAAAAGATATTGAGGGGAGGGAGGCAGCTATAATGCCATCTAGGCCTGAAGTTTCTTCAACAGCACTAGAAGAACATGGACCGGAAAGATGTAGGTCATGCTGTTCATCTGTTAAACTGTGTTAGCAGAAGCCTCTAGAAAGCCTGGCAGGAGCCTTCATCTGCCATGTGGGTCACAAAGCACCTTGGTAAGCCACTGGCTGCAAAGATCTACCAAAAGCTATAATGTCTGATGGAGAAAAACATGTCAACGGCAGGAGAAGGGATACATCCGTTCGCTGTCTTAGCAAGCCGCTCCCTCCTGCGGACCAAAGCCTCCCGGAGAGGGACCCGCGGCTATTACAATCTGCGGTTCTCCGAGCGCCTATGACTCGCAGGCTTCCCAGTCCCCTCGGTTCTGCACCTAAAACTGCATTTCCGGCAGTCTTAAGCTTTCTCCTAGGCAAGGGAAGCCACTGATGCGTTCGCTGCCACCACAGTCCCCGTCGCGTACGCTCGGTGTGTCCCGGCGCTGCCCTCCCGCAGTGCCGGACACGCTCCTCCGGCACACCGGGGGCATGTGGCTGGACCAGCCTCCCGAAGGGAATAACCCCGGGAACTATCGGTTACTGCAAATCGGGAACTACTGAAATTAAGGCCAAGAAGCATCGTACTTCAAAGGGATCGCACTTGAGGCTCTCTGCAGACCCGGGCGCGGTGCTGCAGCTACAGCCATCAAAGAACAGCGATGCTCGAGGGCTTTTGCCGGATGAGGCTGCGAGCACTCCAACTGCCCTGTATCCATGAAAAGAATCCCTGACCTGCCCGAATCTCCGCGGAAGTGACCTGCTCCCCAGCCCACCAAAGGGGCGGCTGATCGGCAAGACAAGGCGTATTTTCTCGTGACCATTATTCGGGAAAACGCCGAAAATGGGTCACGGCGGCACCTCGGTCTGCCTTGAGGCGGGCTGCCAGGGCCGGGGAGGTCATGGTACGAACGGCGGTGCTACGGGAGCTCCCCGCGACGCCAGGGCTGGGGGCTCACGGCAAGAGCGGCGATGCTACCGGAGCACCCGCGGTGCCGGCGGCCACCGGGTCTCACCTGGACGAAGGCGATGGGGGTGGTGGTGCCCTCGATGTCCAGCAGGATGGCGCGCACCTCCGCCGGGACCGGCAGCACGCCCATGGCGGCGGCGGCGGCGGCGG
>WBMY01014887.1:89409-131989 GCA_013397315.1 Donacobius atricapilla | reverse complement strand
CGAGCCCTCCCTAAGCAAAACACCCGGGAGAGGTCGGGGCGGGACAAAATCACCCCCCTGCTTTCCCCAAGGGCACCTTGAAGTCCCCCAGTGTCAGCAGCATAATGTCGGGGTGGGTTTTGGTGCGGGGGACACAAAAAAGGCCACCCTCAAGGCCACCAGTAGCCCCAGGGCCTGGGGACAGCGGGGTGCCCCCCCCCGGAGAGGTGGGTGGGCGCGGGGGGGGTGGGCTCCCCATGGCGCGGGGGGGCGGCCGGCGGCTGGCGCTGCAGTTGCCATGGGGACCGTGGGCGGCCGGGGAGGCCGCGGGCCGGTGCGCGCATCAGCACCGGGAGATGCCGGCACCGGTGGAGGGGTAGAGGGAGAGAGCGGTGGGTGACACCTCGGGGATGGTATCCCTAAAGCACCCACCATATGAGACCTAGCCAGCTTTGGGGATCCCATATCCACCCCCCTGCCCAAGGACACAAATATCCAGCGCCTCTCCACAGGGATCTCATAGTCACACCCCAAGGACCCCAAAATCCAGCCTCCGCAGGATCCCACACTCCAACATCCCCGTGCCCAAGTAACCCATAAATCCAGCCCTCCTCGGGGTATCCTATATCTAGCCCCTCCCAAGGATCTGAAAATTCACTCCCTCCACCCCCAGGAATCCTATATCCACATGCTGAAGGACTCCCAAATTCCACTGTCCCCAGGAATCCCATATCTACCCCAACATCCACCCCAAGGTCTGGAGCCCATGCTGGCAGACAGACACCCCAGGCATCCTGCTTGGGTGTTCCTGTCCTTGTCCCATAAGCAGGGTGATGACGGAGAATCAGGCACGCTCATCTCCCCAGAGGTGGCACCGAATCACTCACAGGCCCCACGGTGAGATGTTGTTTATTGCAAACTGAGGGCAGGGGGTGGGGAACTGGACAAGGCGATGGCCGGAGACCCCCAGCCCACACACCCCAGGGTGGAGGGCTGGTGAGAAGCTGAGAGAGCCAGGCTGGGCCTAGGTGGGGCCTACTCTCCTAGGAAACCCCCACTCTCAGACCCCTAAGTATCATGCCAGGGAAACACAGATGTTTCTGAGGCTCCTGACAAGCTGCTGGCTATGAGGGGTGGGCCTCTAGCCCCTCTCCCAAATGCCAGTGCTGTGGGGAGCACCCCCACTGCTCCCTGATGAAGGGGGAGCAAACCCTAGGGGATGTCTGTGGTTGCTGCCCATTCCCAGGTGTCCTGACAACCCTCTGGTGAGGAGGTGAAGGAGGGGGAAACCAGCAGGAAGCCTCCCCCAGGGCTAGGTTGAGGGCAGGAGCAGCACAGCCCACCTTGGGATACCCTGGAGTGGGCTTGGTGAGAGGATTTGGGGGTGCCAGGTGGGCAGGGTGCTGGCAGAGGCTGGCAGAGGCAGGCAGAGGCAGGCTTCCCCATCCCCACTGCCCATACCCAGCACCCATCTCCACCTGCGAGGGGCAAAGCTGCCCAGTGCCAGGGCAGGGAGGGCTCCACATCCCCAGAAATCCCCAAAGCAGTATTCTCATCCACCAAAAATAATAATTATGTCACCCAATGCGACCAAACTCGCTCCCTCTATTCCAGAAAAACATGAAGTGTCGGCAGCAGAAGGTGAGGGGCAGGGAGGGGAAGGGAGAAGAGGGGTCCTGGTGCTCAGGTTGCCGTGGTAACAGGATGTAAATCTGCCCGCTTCCTCGGGCTTCCCCACACAGCATGGATGGGTGCCGCCAGCATGGATGACTGAGTCCCGGGCACTGGTGTGAGAGTCCTGGTGGGCATCCGAGGGTGGGGAGGTCTCCTCTCCCTGCTTTATTTTTCAGTTGTTTTTGCCACTGTCAGAACTGGACGGCACCGGGAGAGATGTTGAACATGGAAGGGTCGAATTTCTGGCCACGGAATGGCGAGCCCTCGGTGTCCCAGCCCTTCTTTAACATCTCATGCACCTTCTGCAAAGAGGCCGCAGACTTCTGTCAGCCTGGGCTGATACCATGCTGTTCCCCACACCCCTTGCTCTCCCCTGCAGCTCATCCCACAGGTGTTGGGGCTGCGTGGCCACCTGACCCATGGGAAGGGCTGTGGGAGTCAGTCCCCCTCCCTCCATGGGTGGCAGTAGTCACTGCCAAGGGCACACACCACTTCTGTGCTCCCCCTCACTGCCTGGGAAAGGGCAGACAGCACCCAGGGCAGCACCAGGCAGCTCCTGGATCGGGCTGAACCCAGACCCGTGTGGGTCCAGCCCTGAGCAGGGCCAGCTTGGGAGAGAGGCACGGGGATGTGGGGCCACTGGGGGTCTGGGTTTACAGGCACTTGCCAAGGTGCCAAGAAAGAGAAGACAGGAGTGCATGGCAAAAGCTCGATCAGCAGAACCTCACATCCCTCAAATGTTAATGTGGAGGGACACTGTGAAGAGGAGCTCTGAGAGGGAGCAGAGCCATGGGGCCCCTATTCCTGGGGACAGGACCCTTGATGGGCAGGTGGGAGGGCCAGGCTGGGGCTGTGGCACAGGGTAGCAAGCACCTACCAGCTCATGGCTCTGGGGCTTGCCCTGCAGCTTCTGGTGGTAGTCAAAGGTGAGGCGGTCAAGCACAGCATGCTCCTCCTCGTCCACTGTGGCCATGGAGCGCTCCTTGTTGATCTTGTCTATGTCGATCTGCTCCTCGCCCTCTAGGATGGCGTTCCACCAGTACTCGTCCCCTTTGTTCAGGTTGATCTGGGGACAAGGTGTGGGTCAGCGAATGGGGAGAGCAGCCCCTGTCCTTCCCAGAATGTGGCACCCCTGCCCACCTCACAGCTCCATGGCAGAGATGCAGAGCTTGGCTGACAGCAGCATGGGGCTTGCCCACGAGTGGAAGTCAAGCTCATACTGATCCAGCCTCACAGCTGGCAGAGGAGGAAGGATGCTTGTGCCTCCCTCCCACAGCAGCCAAAGGCTTTGCACAACCCCGCTGTGGGCCCCTACAGCCCCAGCTCAGGCCCCAGGGATGAAATCTCAGCCCATGCTATGGCTCAAAGTCAGGACCGGTGTCCCCCAGCAGTACCTGCCTAGGGGTGACACTGGCTCGGGGCCGCATGGCTGACACAGCAGCCGTGACAGAGCCCAGGACTGTTGGATGAGGAGGCTGTGTCTTGGTGGAGTGTGGGGCCAGGGCTCCTGGTGTGATAGTGCAGCCATCTTGCCTTTCCCCAGCCTAGAAGGAACCTTGGCCTCAGCTCCCCTGGCACTGGCTTGGTGGGCGGCAGCATGGGTGGCAAAGGAAGCAAGGGTATCACCTGCTGCTCTGTGCCACTCCTGCTGACTGCCAGCACCTGCTTCCTGTGGCACCGCAGCTCAGCAGCAGCCCCAGAGGGATGGACAAGGAGAGGGGATATCTCCTTGCTCCAGCCAACATCCTGACTGGGAAAAGCCACTGGCTGTAGTCACAGGCATCCCTGATGGCAGTGCCTTGAACACAGCCAGGCCAGCGGGGCTCTGCGGGGGCCAGCATGGGGCATCCTGTAATGGGAACTCCAACTTGCTTTTCGTTTTTTCCAGGAAGAGTGGGCTGCTTCCTCCCATGTTATTTTAGCACTAATCCCAGCAGCAGGGCAGATTTATGGCATTCGTTGGCCTCTGCAAAATCATCAATAAAGGCAGACAATACAATTTGCTCAAACCTCCCTGGAAGCTCAATAGCTCCAGAGGGGTGAACACGGACAGCCATTCCTGTTACAGAGCCAAGCTTCTCTGTGGTGTGAAGAAAAGGAACCAATTAATACAGGAGGGGGTGGCTGGGGTTTAATCCTTCTGGGAGCGCAGCGCCAGTAAAATATTCCAGCTTGGGGAAGGCGTTAGTTTTTCCAGCTAGACAGGCATGCTTGTTCTCTTTTTAATTGCATAGTTCCACTTTGGAGGGGAGGGAGACCCACCAAGGGTTTGCTCCTGGGTTTCCCAACCCTGGGTGGGCAGATGTGGGAGCGGTAGCGCCCCCAGAACGTCACACTGAGACAGAAAGCAAAGTGGAGGGGCAGCAGCCCTGACCGTCCCATACTTGCAGCAGGAGCACCCTTCAGGCTCCTCAGGCTTGGAACATGAGGGATGTCCCTGCAGTGGTGCTGGCAAGGTTTGAGCTTCCCTAGTGAGGGCTCCAGCACAAGCCATGCTCCCATGGCATTGCTGTGAAGCATGCATGGCTTGGTATATTCCCACCAGGGCCAGCCGGCTGCCAGAGGAGTGGACAACTGTTGGAGCAGTTCAGGCATCACCTCAACTCCATCCCAGAGCACTGTGGGGGATGTAAAACCCATCCCGGAGCATCTGGGATGGAAAACTATCCCCCCGCCCTTCCCTACCAAACCCCCTTCCTTCACTGGCACTCTGCCACCATTTACACACCTCTGCAGCCTGGGGTGATCTGTTCGTCACTCTTTATTCCAGGGAGAAAGCTGTCAAAGTAACACTCCAAGTAAGCCCCAGTTTCTAAAATGAAATGCCCATGGGTCAGGGCAAAGGTCCCTATAATCACATGAGTTTGTGTTTTTGTGGCTCTGGAGGACTTGCTGTAGACAGGTCCCGTCTCCAGGATGGGGGACACAGACATAGGCCATTTTCCTGGACAGTTTCTGCCAATGTCTTCTCTAGATCCAGCCCCTGCTTGGCTGAGTGTCTGGGTTATGAGAGCCAGTGGTGATGGAGATGTAGCTGGTTCCCCCCACAAGCACTTTGGGCACCCAAAGGTGTAGGCAAGGGAGAGTTGAGAGGCCATGGCAGGTTTCTGGGTGATTCCCCACACACGCCACCAGCCCATGGAAGAGGTTCTGGCACTCAGCTGACAGGCCCCCATGAAGCTGTGGGTGCTGCTGGGGAGAGCTCCAGAAACTGGGGGGTTCCAGGAGGGAGCATGGCATCTTCCACAAGGACAAACTCTGACCTGATTATGTTTCTCACTACGAGACAAGGCAAAGCTTTGCCTGCACTTGACACTGCTGCTCAGTTTTCCAGCCAACAGCTCTGGCTGGTCCTCCAGGGCACCAGACATGCTGAGAGCCACTGAGGAAGGATGAGGTCCCTACAGCGTGCCTATGCCCTCAACCAGATTTTGCTGTAACAATGGCCTGAGGAAAGGGATGCTTGCAGGAGGCATACCCCAATGCTGTATCTGAAGCTGGCAGTGTCCTCATGCCGAAGCACTCGCTTCCCACAGCCGGTGTCCAAGATATGAGCTCTCAGCCATGTCAGGATGGGCTGTTCCCTGGAAAAGCACCAGGGTAATGATGGATTGCAAGGAGGATTGCTGCAGAAACAATGGGACACTCAGCAGGAGAGACCCTCCAGCAGGTGACAGGCGTCACTGGTATGGACACAGTGTCATGTCCCATCTCCACCCCCTACTGGGAAGGTCACAACCCCTCACTGTTGGTACCGGGCTTTGCAGTAACACAAGGTTTCCCCTCTGATGCCAAATACCTTGTCAAACCTGGAGAGATGCTGCCAAGGGGTGTAAGTAGGTCTTGGGAAGACAACCTCTGCCTCCCTGCTTTCCTATTGGAACCACAGCAGCCAAAGTCACCTCAAAAATCATTGGGAGATGTTTAGGGGGACAGAGGAGGCAGCAACGCCATTCTCAGGAGTATGGGGAGGGCAGGGCTGAGCACCACTGAACTGTCTCCCCTCAGCCTCATGGCTCACAGGATGACAAGCCAAAACATTCAAGGCAGGACTTGCTGACAAAAGCCCAAGTGTGGAACACAAAGGCTGAGAGGAAGAGAAAAAGAGAGGGAATGGGAGAAAAATCCTCCACAATGAAAATAATACCAAAAGGAGTTGTGCATAACACTCAGTGGGGATTGCTAAAAACAGCGAGGTTATTTTAATCTCGCTTTCAACAAGCATGAGGGTGTGACAGAGAAGGGAGAGCACAGGGATGACACCCAGGACCAGGGTACCGTGCAGCACGCCACAGGCAGGGGCAAAATCCTGGGACAAAATCCCGAGCAGGAGGTATGGACAGGCCCCGACCCCATGTCGGCAGAGCACTCCACTGCGGAACAATGCCAGCTGGATTCTGCTGCCATGTACATGGGTGTGCCAAAGGATAAGATGAGAAACATGTTGATGTCAGGCTGGGCTCCAGCTGGGAGAGCTCCGTGGAGCAGGAGGGGAAGGCAGAGTGGTCTCTGAATGCTGGTAAGGGGAGTTCTGGGGCTGCTGGAGTGTGAGTGATATAATGAAGAGGATACATGAACAAGAACACCAGTCAGGATGGGGGAAGCAGAACTAGGATGGGTTGTAAGGCAAAATAATCTTCCCAGGATAAGAACTGGAGGAGAAGGGAGTCTGTTCATGGCGCGCCCATGAATGGCATCCCAGAAGGAAGCTGGGAAGAGGCCAGGGAGGCTGAGGATAGTGAAAAAGCTGTTCCAGCAGCCTCCTGAAGAATCTGGGGATCTTGATGATCCCTGATATGTTCTGCAAGAGGACACAGGACTCAACAGCCTCTCTGCAGAGAAATGAGACCTTTTCAGACAGACAAGACCAAGCAAGAGAGATTCCACCTCGTCGGTGCCAAGACTGAGGTCTGCTGCAGGGATCACCTCAATGCATGGACTACAAACACACAGCATGGACAGGGCTACCAAGGTGCCCCAAGCAGTCCCCAAGGCAGGCAGGATCTCCTTGGACAAGCCCAGTGCAGACACTGGGTGAGTGCAGTTCTGGCTACATCCACACCCTGCCAGGGAATGCCATCCCTGTGTCCCACAGGGAAGCCAGGCAGCACCTTGCAGCACCTTGCAGAAAGGAGACAGCCCAACTGCTGCATTTGGAGCCTACGCAGAGCAATGCACAAACTGGGGCACAGAAAGGGTCCATATGCCCCATAAGCTCCAAATAAACCCCAATGGCCCCATCCAGGCACTGAATGAAGCAATGCATTCCCACATGGGTGGGTGTCCCCTGATGAATGAATTGGGAGGAGGTGCAAACCACTCCTGGCTACTCAGCGCATGGAAAAAGGAGATGCTCTTGGGTGAGAATTACTCACTCTGCTCCAGTTACCTTACAATTCTTCAAGCAAGATCTCATCCCACCATCAATATGTTGGCAGCCAGCTGGAGATCCTCACAAGCCTGGATTCCTGCTATTCGAGGCAAGACCTAGCTCTGGGGTTGGGGGTGATGGGCCCACTTCACTCCCCACACTGCCCACTGCCACTTCAGGAGGCACCAGGTCTCACTCCACCCGTGCCATTCCCAGCCTCTGACAGGTACTAAAGAGACACTGCCTCCCTTGCTGACGCTGGGAACACCCACCTGGGACTTTCAGGCTTCCATCCACACTGTGGAGCAGCCACCCATTGGGCCACCTCCTCCTCAATGGGTTTATGCCTTTCCAGGATTGTTTCTTTGTGCCAGATCAGCTAATTTTCAAGATGTTCATGAATATTTACAAAGTGCAGGTTAAGGATGCCACTTCCACATCCCTTCAATGGCCTAGCAGCATCGAAGAAGCTCCTCTCCCTTGCAGAGACCTCACTCACGCTTTTGGCACCAGCCTGTCACTCGAGGTACATCCCTGCCAATCAGCACTGGTCAAGTGGCACTGTGCAGCCTCCCCACACACCATCCACAGGATTCTTAACTCTGGCAGCACATTCCCACTCTATTTTCCACTGTGAGGGCTTGGATTTGGGTGCCATCTGCTGCCACCTTCGTGCCACAGGGAGAAAGGCTTGGATCCAGCTCCCTCCCTCCCAGGGACAGCATGTGTCCCCTCCTGGGTCTCACAACAGCCTTGGGGCCCCTGAAACTCTCCTGGAAAAGCCTCTGGGTGGAAAAGGATAGGGCAAATATGATCACAGGTAGCACAATCCTGCTCCTAGCACCATCCTGGCCCCCAAAATGGCATATAAACTTTGGAAACTATTTGACACTCAGGATCCCAGGGTGATGAGCGAACACCTGCAACAGCTCCAACTGTGAACACAGCTGAACTCACACCCTCAGCCTGAACACCTGGAGCACATCAGAAAGGAGGACTGGGGCTGGTAACCCACCAGTAATACACAACTGGGCACCAGCAGCCCTGAGACCACCTCGACAGGGATGATTTGGGACAACAGGCACACAGCAAACTACAGGCCTGCTGGAGGCAGAGGAGCCACATTGTCCACGTGAAATAGGGCAAGTAGGAATCCCATGACAGGACAGAAAGGAATGGTGGTGAACAGGCACCTGCCAAGATGCTGGGGTCCGAGAGGGGCCAAAAGAGTTGGAAGGCAGAGTCAGCAAGGCCATGTGTGCAAGACCAGCACTGTGGTGCAAGGCCCCATGCCGGGATTGAGGACAGTGACCACCCCTAAGTCATGGCTGTGCTACACCCCCTCAGCTGGAGCTGGGGACCCCTTTGCCCAGCCTGACAGTCGCGCTGCCCAGCCAGCACCCTGACAGGCAACTTAGGAGAAGGAGGCAAGGCACAGCACACAGGCAAGACCAGGATGAGCCAGACGTTGGACAGGCAAAGCCAGACACATCCAGAGCTGGCTCAAACTTCCATCTGCTCCAGTTTCCTAGGTCAAGCGTGGCAGAGCTGCGAGCCAAGGAGACACTGCTGGTGTAGACCATCCTTACCAAAACACACTTCCCAGGCTCCAGGCTCCACAGGGAACTCTCCGTGTTGATCTTGTGGGTGAGTTTCCCTTCCATGAGGACGTGTTGGCTGCTTCCCTCCAGCACAGCTACACGAATTGCACCACTGCTGATATCCACAGACACCTGGAAAGAAAGAGACAGACAATAATCTGGAAGGCTCCTGCTTGCCATCTCACTGTGCAAGCTGGGGTTTGGGGTCAAGTGCACTTGCAGGGGATGAGAGAGAGAAGAGCTTCCAGCCCTGCCTGTAGAGCAGGGTGGGAATCCCGCTGTTCCCTCATAGCAAACAGCAAAGGTTTGGAGGAGAGAGGGGAAACTCTTCAGGGAAGGAAAAGCAGTACAGCCCAGCAATCAGGGGGACCCCTGAAGGATTCAAGGCAGCTGGTTCTACCCTGTGCCTCAGTTTCCCCTCAAAGAAGACCAATAGCGCCACAGGCGTCCAAACAGCATTCAAAGTTTGGGCACCTACTTGCTGTGAGAGAGCTCTTTAGGGGTGAGCCTGTCTGTCACTGTGACAAACTGGGCATGAGTGTGTGTCATCCTGATAGATGTGCAGGGGCAATTTGGGGGTTCCTATACTAGGGCTGCAGCAGGTCATCCCCTCTGCTACACCATGCTGAAAGCATGCTCCTTGGCTCTGCTTCCGCTGCTGGAGCCAGCACTGGGCTCAGCTCAGGCCTCCCATTGGGTGTGTGAGGAGGGGCCACGTGCAGGAGGAATGCTGCAGCATGCTTTCCTGGCTCCCTGCTACAGGGGCAGCTCCATCCCCAGAAATGGGGCCAGTTCCCGCCTACAGCAGCCATATGGGGAACCCTGCTCCAGCCTGCCATGCAGGTGACATGGCTGTCCCCTGGGGAGACAGAGGCAGCCTGTGAGAGGCACGCAGTATCCTCGGTCTCCGTAGAGACCATATGTTCTTCTCTCGTCCCCTCTACCCTGAGGTCCTGCCAGCAGAGCCCATGCCAAGCCAGGGGATGCAGGGAGGACCTGGCTGGGAAGAGGTAGGATTGTGGCCCCCAGTGCAAGCCCAAGAGGAGGAGACTGCAGTGAGATTTGCCTGCATTCTCTCCCAGAGTTCCCCCAGATCTTCCTCCTGCTCTGCAGATCTCATTTGAAATGTTATTACATTATCCATTACCTAGGAGACTTCCAGCAGCTCACTAGCTCCACACAGGCAGAAGACAGGCAGAGCTGCTCCAGCCAGGGAGGGCACCGCGGCTGTGTCTGACTGATGTCACCCGGGTACAGCCCCCGAACCTGCTGTATGCTCTGGCAGGAGCACAGGAGGCCCAGCACACACAGCACAGGGTGACAGGGGACTGAGCTCCAGTGTGATGGCTGGGAGCAGGACTGTGCTCACAGGGGATTGGGGAAGGGACATGAGGATGGGAGAGGACAACAGGCTGTCACCTGGCATGTGGCTGTGGACAGTCTCTACAAGAGCAGCTGCCCTGGGATGAAAACACCTCCAGAGGAGGTGCTCCCCCCATGGAGAAGCTCCCTCCAGCCCAGTGCGGACGCCTTACTGCAGAGACAAGGCATGGGGATGAGGCTCTGCCCTCCACCACCACCATCCACTCAGGTCCTCGGGTGCAGGGACAGAGCTGCCGATGCTGGGCTCTCAGCCTGGTAAAGGGACTGCCCAGAAAGGACCAAGGGGAAAAAAGCAAGGTGATTGCCAAGTCATCTTCTGGGGAGAAATTCTTTGGGGTGTGGAGGGCCAGGAAAGCTGGAGACATGAAGGCACAAGCACAGCATTGTGTCTGTGGGATCTGCATGGACAAGAACAAGCAAATGTCAGAGGGGTTTTATTCACAGGTGGCTGCGCAAGATATCTGGTGGGGATGAGGGACACGTTTTAGGTGGCTCTGGGATGAACCAGCATTGGAAGAGGAAGCAGAGAAACCCAAACAGAAGAAGAGATACAAACTGGGAAGACTTTACCTGGCCACTTCGCTGTGCAAGCAGCCAATATGAGAAGCAATTGCAACACCTGCTTCTACCTGCACCTAGCAAGAAGGTCCCACCCAGCACACCAGCCCCCAGGAGTAGGGACAGGGGCAGCACATGCCCTGCTGGAGAGCCCTCCCCTCTGTGCATGGAGGAACATGGAGAGTGTGCACAATGTGGTACCTGTGGACAAGCCACACCTGGGAGAAGGCCAAGAGCAACCTGCAGTACTCCGGCAGCTCTGAAGCTGCTTGTCGCTCCCCATGTGCTCCCCACGAGCACCTTTGCTCCCCAAAATACTTGGCTGCTCCCAAGGAAAGCCAGCTCTCGTCTGTGTGCTGTGGCCTTTTCACCACAGTGATTTCTGTCCACACTGAACGCCCACGTCCACCCACACAGCACAAACAAGCTAATACGAACTGAGAGAGGAATCGAGCTTGTCTCCTCTTGAGTCCAGCAAGGAGAGGCCTGGAGTCATTATCTCTGTTTAAGTGCTCAGATCCACGGGCCTCTGTTGAGCCCATAAGTAGATCAAAGAGGTAGGGACCAGGGAGGAAGATGCTCCCACCTACCCAATCACCCATTTCTGCTCCAAGGACACCTGAGCTCCATACAAGGAAACCTTAAGCTCACCAGAGCAAAATGTGCCATAGCAACAGCCTGAATCCCAAAAAGTCTTCCCAAAAATAAGGAAGACTGTGAGCAGCACTAGAGTTGGGTGCACTCTGAGCCCAGGGACCAAATGGGGAAATTTTTAATCTTGCTTTGGCAGGCAGAAGCCAAAAATCTGGTAATTTTTTAAAAATATGAAGCTGTCTGAATGCAGGAGTATGTTGCTCTTGTGCAGGTACCCATGAATAACATATCCAAAGTCCATGGAGCTTTTAAATTGCTCTGAGTCCTCCTGCTCTGGCCCAAGACCCAGCCTGTCTGTTCTCATTCCCCCAAGGCTGGGAATACATAGAATCATTCGGAAATGGAAACTCAGCTGCCAAGAGAAGCCCCAAGAAGGATGGATGAACAAAATACCAGGAAAGAAAGTGCAAGGAGAAGGGAAGTCCAGCACCCGAACAACCATTTGCTTCAAGAGGGCAGCGTGGGCAGATACTGGGGCAAGGGTAGGCAGAGCCATGCCATGGGCAGTGGCATGGGAAGGGCATGTCTTGGAACCTCCTTTGCCTGCTCCGAGGTGCAGGGATTCTTCCACAGCGATGGCGCAGTCTTGAACCAAGGAAAGGTCAGGAAACATACCCTGTCTCCACATCTGTGAGCTCCTGCAGGCTCCTGAACTTCTCCATGGCCAAGGGTAGAGCAGACAGAGCCCTCTGTGGGGTTTTTGGCAAGGACACAACTTCCCTGGCATGGAGGAAACTTCCCCAGTCAGGGAGAGGAATCGTGATCGAGGTATGATGCGGAGGGATGGAATATCTATCTGGACACCCCAGAATCCTTTGAAGAAACAGCCTGCGTTTGTTTTAGAGACCTGCTGGGAGAGATGTATCCTCCTGGTGCCTTGCTGTGCCTGTGGCAGCCGTGTGCCCCCTCACCCCTCTGACCTGGGCTGCTGCCGCTGCTGCCAGTGACATTCCTTGGCATGCTGAGGAGCTGTGTAGGCTGAAGCCAGTGACAAATTCCAGTGTGCTCCTTTCAGCCACCCTGGAAGCAGAGGAGAGCAGGAGGTGGGGAGCACAGGCTTCCCAAATGGAAAAATACAGGGGGCAGGGCAGCACTTGGGAAAGACTTCAAGCTTCTAGGTCCGACTAAGGCCAGCCATGGGCACACTCCTTCTGGGTCCCTGCCCAGGAGAGAACAGACGTGGTGCAGAAAAAACAACATGACCACAAGCAAAACAGGGAAGTTCCTGCCTGAGCCAAGAGAGAGGCGAGACCTCTCTGTGCACGAAGCCAGCCAGGGGGAGGGGCTGGCCCTCAGCCTCCACCCTAGGCCGGCTCCCTTCCATCTAGAGCAGGTCAAGCCACACAGGGGCTGTGCCTGATCCAGCTCCCCAGTGCCAGAGGAGCCGTTCCAGAAGGTCCTGCTTCCAAACAGAAGACAGAATACACTCAGAGCCAGAGGAACAAATGAGGAAGGACATCCATCCCCAGCCAGGCTCCGAAACACACGTGTGAGTAAGCAGATAGTAGAAGCAGAAAGAAGAAGCACAGAAAGGGCGAGGCAGTGCCAAGGAACCTAGCTGAGATGGAGCAGAGGACACTGCAGCACAACAGGAAAACAAAGAGTCTGTGATCTCAGTCCCCACTAGACTCACACTGGAGAATAAGACACAACCACATCCTGGTCCTTCATACAAAGGGCAAGGAGCCTTTCCGCTCCAAACACAGTTTTCCAGGAAAGCTGTGCACCCCGATGGAAAGGGAAATGCTAAAGAGACATCACTAACACCACTTTACCTGTTTGCCTTTGACAATGTGCTTGGGCACAGGCACTTTAATTTCTAGGTCGCTGTAGTCTTGGGACCAGGTGTAATTCTCTCGCACAGCTCCATTGTAGCTGTCAGGGTTTGTCTGGAACTGCTCCTGTCTCCTGGTGGGGGGAGAAAGGGGTGACATGTTAAATATCAGAGAGATCAGAGCCTGGAGAGAGCAGGAAACCTGAGAGCAGGATGCAAAGAAACCAAAAGGGAGAGCATAGCCTCTGCTCAGTGCTCCTACAGCATCTCCAAGGCTGGGCTCCTGCCCAGTCTCTCTCTCTCTGCTGGCTCTATGGAAGGGAGCAGGTCCAAGTAAGCAGCCACAGGACAGAAGGACCACAGCCATGCTGCCCATTGTGGGCGACTCATAGACCCCTCTCCCCAGCCTGCTGGAGCAGCGGTCAGGCTGCTGAAAGGACAACCGGTGAGACACACGACAGTGACTGTTTGGCTGCCCAAAAGGTGCAGAGTTGGCCCCACGTGGGCTCTGGCTGCCTCTGCTCCAGTAGAGAGTTCCTCATTCTGTCCACTTCCCATCACAGCTGGAGGAGGGACACTGGCACGTGCTGGGTGTGAGCTGTGCCCCAAGCCACTGTCATGGCTGCAGAGGTGGTGTCCTATGGTTGTGACCCAAGTTCACCATGAAAACACAGCACTGGTTCTCCTCACCCTGACTTTAACGTTTGGGAAAATCACCAGCTGTTATGACCGGGGCAATTGTTTACATGGAGGGGATGGAGCTGGAGACCAGGATGCCTCAAAAGCCATCCCAGGGTGCCTGGACAAGTGAATCGTGAGCAACACTCTGAGCACAACACTGCCCCTTCCACTGTGAAAATGTCAGAAAAGCTGACGAGACAGCTGCAGGGGTAAGATGGGGTTTATTGATAAGTAATAATCCATACAGTGTTTCCAGCCAAGAAAGGAGATCACCACACCTATATTCCTTTAAACTGCTGGGCTGGGGATCTATTCCACTGAACCCTCACGGAGAGGGCTTTCAAATAAAATCAAATCTTTTCTAAAGATAGCTGCGGTGCTAACAAAAGGCAGAGTTATTTTAAAATGTTTTGATACCCACCTAGGCTTCAATGTAGAGGTGGATAAACATGGGGCTCAGGAACTTATGTAAAGGGGGGGCTGGTGAAGAGCAGCCCCAGGGCACAGACAGCCCTGGGGAGCCTATCCTCCTGCACCCCGCTGCCTTCCTGGCACCCCCACCCTGGGGGGCCCTCAATGGTATGGGGTGGGCTTGGCTCCAGCAGCACAGTGCCCTGAGGGTTATGTAAGAGCCATCTATTTAAATTAAATTAGGCTGTAAGACAGTCGGAGGGGGCTGTAAATGTGGCTATGCACGCCCCCCCCTTTTCATTTTCTCTATGGTTTCACTGGGTGCACCAAGGGTTTCACCTGCCCTATTACACCTGTGGACTGGGGTGGTTCTGATCCACTCCCAGGCACTGAAGGCACTACTGGGACTGGCAGCATTCACAGGCTCCCAGCCTCAGCTGGCCATTTCAGGGGCCATCGCATCATTTTTCGGGCATCTTGGCCTTGCCTGGCAGTCGCCCATTGGGTGCCCATTGCCATGGAAACAGGGTTGGCATGGCAGCGCGCGCCGGGCTGGTGCATTGGCTCCAGCTGTCGCTTCCCAACCGCCCCCGGATTGTAGGAGTCAAACAGGCTGGAGGGCGAGAAGCTGAATGGTGCAGGCGACCAGGGGCTGTGGTGACAGGGTCCTCAGGGCCCCGCACACATCCCTGTGGGAAGTAAACAAAGAAAACGTGCTGAAATGCAGTGGCATGTCCCCAGGCATTGTCTCATGTCTCCCCTGGTCCCTGCCTAGGAACAGTCCAGTGGTGGAACCCAGCTTGGCTCTCAAGGCACAACTGTCTCAGAGACCACCCTCCATCAGCCCCTGGCAGGGAGGAGGGTCTCCCCGAAGCCTGGCGCAGCTTGGCTGGTTAAATGCCCTTGCAGGACGTTTACCCGTGTTGTGGGGACTGCCCAGGCATGGCACAGCTTCATGGGACTCCTGCCCTCCACCCCAGGTTGGCCACAAGACCACACAGTGAACCAGAGGACAAATGTGACCCGATTTTAAACCCAGATGGGCTTTTTATCTCCTAAGACAGTGTTTCCTTCTAAGCAGTGTGGGCTACTTTCTGTTCTTCTGTGACCTTCAGGGGCAGCAGCATGGAGGGGGTTTTGACACCCCACAGTCCTACCTGCACCACCCTTCAGTTCTCTGCAGCCTCCCTCCATGAGAAGCCCAGCTTTCTGGCTCAGTGACCATGCTGGCCATGGCAGAGCTCAACCTGGCTCCTCCCAAACCTGCCAGCAAGACATGCGGGGGCAGCTGGGAGTTGCCCTTCCAAGTGTCTGTAGCTCCCCACAATCACGAAAGAACCAGACAAGAGCCATCAAACAGTCGTTTCCCCTGGGCTGTTCTCCTCTGGACCTCTCCTGGGAAAAACTCAAAAGGGAGCAGGAGGAGGTAATGGGCCTATGCCCAGCCAAGGCTTGTGAAACCCGATGCAGATCATCAAAGATGGGAGAAATCCACTGGTACAAAGGCACACATGGTGGGACGCCAGCTGCAAATGGCCTCAGCATGAATAAATACAGCAATCAGTTGTTGTCACAAAGCCACCAGGTCTGTCCTGGATGTGCCTTCTATTCCTCAGGAGAAGAGCACTGGGGCAGAGCAGATCCCAGCCAGGCAGCTCTGGATGTTGTAGCCCCACTCAGAGCTTACCAAACGCAATCTCACTGCCTATGAGGGCATGAGTGACTCATCAGCCCCACAGCCAGTGTTAACAGTGCCACAGGGAAACTGAGGCAGGACTTGCTCTCCAGGGACTTTGTGTAATGGTTCTCTGCACAGTATAGGGACTGCACAGGTGACAGCAGCCTTACTCCCAGCCCATGTCCGTGTGGGACAGCTCTGTCATTCTCCAGAGCTGTTACTGTGCTGCAACTGGAGCATGGCTGGATGACAGAGGCACATGTCACCGCCACCTCTGCCATCACGTGTGGCTCACTGGACAAGCTCAGCCCCACTGCCTCAGCCTTGAAGCCCCTCATCCAGCTTCAGGGGGAGAAGTTCCCCCTTGTGCCTAAACCTCCCTCCAGACATGGCTGCCTGTCCTGGGGGGTGTGAGTTCCAGTGCTATCACTTCTCCACTCCTCTCCTCCCCAGCACCCAGTCCAAATCCCTCCAGCTGTTTTCCCAACACACCACCAACCTCTGCTTCAGCTCTGTTTCCAATGTTAAAAATCCATGCAATGGGCTTTGTACCCCTGAACAGGATCACTGGGGGACTCATGAAGCCTGGATAATTTCACTGCCAGTGTAACTGCCAACTCTGGAGCCATGGAGGATCCAGGGTGGTGAAGGTAGGGTGCAGCCTTGTTAGGCACTGCTGACAAACAGCTGACAGCTCTACCACCTCCTGGAGCAACTCTTTCGTTCCTGGAGGTTTTCCAGCCAGATCTCTGCCTGGTCCAACTGTGCTTAGCACACACCAGTGGCACTTCAGAATTGGACCCTGCTCCTCAGCTGGGAGGCAGCTTCCCTCACCATTCACAGGAGACAGCTCTGGCTCACAGCACGCTGGGCCAAGCCATCCTACCACACCAGAGGTCGCTCTCCTGGCCAAAGGCATCTGTCATGTTGTCTCAAGAGCACCACTGTGCAGTGGGTGAGAGAAGCTCCTGCACCAACACCATGGTTCCTGCTCCCATCCCACACCCACCAGGTGAAGAGGGAGGCCAGATCCAGCACACAGTGTGGGTTGGGTGGCAATTGTCCCAGCAGTACGTCTGCTCCTAGTGTGATGGTCACTCACCAGACTGCCTGAATGCCTGTTAGGCAGGGGTAGGTGGTGGCAGGACCGAAGGGAGGGAGGGTGACAAAGCACCAGCTTTTAAACCCAAGGGCTTGGCACTGCGTGCACTTGGCTGCCGGGTGGTGGGGACGGTGGGGGTGGGTCTATGTGTTCTGTCTTGTTCTATTTTTGCTCGCAATGTGTCATTTTGGGGGAGGTGAAACCTTTAACAATGCACCGTTGAGAAGCAGCCGATCTGTTTCCCACTCCTCAGAGCCACATGGCGCAGCATGGCTGCACTGTCCCTGGGACTGAAGCCACTCCGTACACACAGGGTGAGACCCTCAGCAGCAGCACAAGGGGACCAAGACCCCCTAGAGAGGTGGGAGTGTTGTCCCTGGTGGGCATGTTAGATGTCTGAAGATTGAGCCATATGTCAAGCCCAATACACAGACTTCTGGGCATTTCTTACTCCGGGATTCCCAGCTCCGTGGGTTGGTGACGCACGATGAGCTGAGCAATGTGGAAATGGCAACAGCAATCCTCACTCTGCGGACAGTCAGCTGAACACGTTTCTGTCCTTGGAGCTCAACAGCTGCAGCACCAACTCTGTGAACACAGTGCTGGACACAAACCAAGAGCAGGAACCAAACACACCAAAGGATCTGGTTGTTTGAACTGAGAAGAAGCAGGGCAGCTCACCGAGTTCCTCTTCACTGAGGAGTTTTGGTGCAAGCACGCTAAAGTTGAGGAAAAGACAGAACAGCATGAGGAGCAGAGGTGGGAAAGTGTCATGGGAGGGAACTGGTATGGCATAATCCCAATGAACCTCTTTTTTCCCCCATAAGAAGAAGGAAAAAATTTCAAGCATTTTGAGAACAACTCAATGAAAGTGATCCTCTCAGCCTGACGCAGTTCAACTTTTCCAGGCAGGATCCCTGCCCTCTCAGGAAGGGAAGTCCAGGATGCCTGGATCTAGCAGTCAAGGATGCCACACACGGCTCAGTGGCCAGTACAGCAACCACCCTGGCATCACTGGTATTTCCAGAAAGCTTCCTCCAGAGCTGGCACTGCTGTTTGCTATTACCCAAGGTGAATTATTTAGGCAGCTTTAAGGAAATCATGTCAGGCCAGATGTGGAGATATTGAGGAAGGATGAGAGGAGCAGCCCACAGTCCGTCCCCCTGAAACTGCTGCTGCAGGTAGCACAGGGCTGCTGGGAACCAGCACCATGACAGCAGCCACCATCCTCCTGCTGCAGCAACACTTGGGTCACCCACCTAGGGTGGCCCATCAGGCCTCTGGCAGCCTCCAGGCCTCCACACGATCACAAATCCCTGCTCCCTTCTGGGGAAGCACCTTGCACCACACCTGCATCCTGCCCTCCCAGCACTGAAGCTGCATGCATCCCAGCAAGGCAGAAACCATAGAGCAGTGCCAGCTAGGCAGGCAGGGGGATGGCAGAGCCCATTCTGCATCTCTGCAGAAAGGCCACGCTCATCCAAAGAAACAAGCACATGCAACAGAATACGGATTTACAGGAACAGATTTCCAGAACTTTTAGTAGCCCTCCAGATGAGAACCCAAAGTGCCTCAAGTCACAGGAAGGTCTGTGCAGCCCAAAAAACTGCTACCAAGATTCAGCTTGGGCTGGTAGCCAAAGCTAAAAAACCCCCAGCTTCTAAGATGATTTTCAAGAGGGTAAACTGTGCCCTCTGCTCCTCAGGGTTCCAATGTGGGTGCTGTAGCAACAGGTAGGGAAGCCAGAGGTTTAACCTCATCAGAAAGCTGCATTCCCAAAGCTGCCGGGGATTGTGTGCATGGAAAAATCCCAGCTTTGTGCTACTTCTGCTAGCAACTTGCAAAGGAGCCTCCCCCCTCACCTCTAGATTTAACATCTTTTGGCATCAAAACATCAGGACAGTTGCACTTTCTGTCTCTGGGTTCTACCTGGGGAGCACTGTGGTAGGAAAATGTAGACTGCGGCTCCCAGACCTTTGCTGGGATCCAGGAGGCACCCAGGGCTCCACAAAGGTTTCTTTGTACCAGCACTTCAGCTAATGAGGGCTCTGGCACAGCACTAAGCAAGCTGAATGCCAAAGCCCTTCCTTTACAGTTCAAGTTGCATTGCAGTCAATAAGCCTCAGGATCCACTCTGATCCTCTCTGATCCATCCCAATCCTCTCTGACACTCCTTGGCCAGCAGCAAGCTCCAGCCCCTGAGCACAGCAGTGGTCCAGGGCCCTCTCAATCCTCAGGTTTTCTTCCAGTCCAGGTGTGTTTGGTTTGCTGGAGAACAACCCAATCCAGTTGTGGAAAGTCTTCTTCATTTCCAAAGTGGGCAGAAGTCTGTCAACAGTTCCCCATAGCCCATTATCCCTGGGGTCCCGAGCACACACCTCCAGGACTGCACTATGCAGCTTAGTGGTCCTGCTCTCAAGAACAAACAGTGAAAAATGCAAGCCAATGCCTCCCCCCTCATTCAGACCTGAAGCATAGCCCAGCAAGGAAGTACAGTCCAGGCTCAAGCCTGCAGTGCTCACCATCAGCCTTACAAGGATCATGGAATCATGGAATTATTTTGGTTGGAAAAACCCTCTGAGGCCATCAAGTACAACTGCGCCCCCAGCACTGTCAAGGCTAACTAACTCATGTACCCAAGTGCCAAATCCGCACATTTGTTAAATGCCCCCAGGCATGAGTACTCCATCATTGCCCTGGGCAGCCTGTGCCTGGGCTGGGCAGCCCTTCCCATGAAGGAATCTTCCCAATATCCAACCTAAACTTCCCCTGGCACAACTTGAGGCTGTTTCCTTTTGTCCTGTCCTTTGTTCTCTAGGAGCAGAGCCAGATCCTCACCTGACTCCACCCTCCTGTCAGAGGGTTGTCAAGAGTGAGAAGATCCCCCCTGAGCCTCCTTTCCTCCAGGCTAAGCCCCTCCAGCTCCCTCAGCTGCTCCTCATATGACTTGTACTTCAAAGGTCACCTCACCTTCAGGAAGCCTCAGAGCTTCAACTTACCACCACGATGGCACCAACAACCAAAAATCAAGTCCATCAAGACACATTACCCTAGATCCCATTGTATCACCAAGCCCAGGTGATGCACTGGGAAGGGGTCAAGGCTCCTGGGTACCAGGTGCCCAAGGCACCACCCACATGATGCCTTTGCTGCTCTACTCAGGAGCCAACCAACAAATCCACCTGCCTCCTCTGGAACCCCCACCAGCCCCACCGAGATGCTTTGCCCCTCTTCCTGCTAGGGAGAGCCTTGCTCTTTTCCAAGCTCACTCACTTCAGGAGAACTTTTAACCTTCCCTTTTGCGTCCTGAGTTATTTACAGAGCCATTCAACAGCACCAACTTACTGACATGAGGCAAGTTGAAATGCCACCACCAGCTTGCAGAAGAATGCTGGGAGTGCCGGCACCAGGGGCCTAAATTTCACTACTGCTGGGATATTTAGGTCAAGGACAGCAGGATATGCTACTGTCCAGGAAAGACCCCTGGGATCTTTATTGTTTGCACACAGCTTATACAACTTCGGGCTTCAGAGATCTCCTGGGAGCGAGACCTACAATGCAGCCAACCAGGCTCCCCTGGGAAAGAAGGATAAGCCCAAAGGAAGCCAACGGGAATGAGCTGTGGGAACAGAAGACGAGGTGGCCTCTCAACCCCTGCACCAGCAACACAATCTGGCCCAATCCAGGTAGTTTTCCACGTTAGGCCCCTTTTGGCGAACACTGCAATATAAAACCAAGCAAACAGTGATGCTTTTTTACCTAAGAATTGGGTACATGCTGTCCCTTGGTTTCCAGCCCTGGGATTTCTGCTTGTTGAGAGAAAAATTTATAGGTTTTAATTTAGTTATTTTTGGTCCCAGGACCTAATTTTGGAGCTCAGTACCTTGGTAGGGCAACCAAAAGCCTTAGCAGTTCAGTGCAGCACAGGGAAACTGGCACTCTGCTGCTGATCTCAACTACTCAACTGGAGGGGCCTGGGTCTCCACGAGAACACTGGAAAATTGGACTCTGACTGTTCCTCATCATCTGCAAAAGGCTTGAGTGACAAGGCCTGCACCAGAAAGGGCTAAGGGATTTCACCCTCAGCTCAAGTATTTCAGCCCTTTGAAAGGATGCTTCCTGGGCAGTTAAATTCCCACCACAGTGGGAGAAGGCATACGGACTAAAATAATTCTCCCAGCAGGAATGGCTTCTCTCCATAGCAAGAAAGACTCTACTTAGCAAAGATGACTGAAGTTACATTTCCCAGCTTCCCTCAGTGTTACCTGGACACAGCCCTCCCAGAAACCAAACACAACAGCACCATAAGTGCAGTGCTGCAGACCCTGAGGGTCAAAAGCCTTGGTGCCACATAAGGAGGCAACGACACACTGGGGCATGTTGGCAGAAGAAGGTCACACCAACAAAGATCTTCTGTGAAGCTCTCGTTCCCACCTGAAGAACTTGTCTGTGTTGGGGAGAGCTAGGAAGGAAGGAAAAGGAGTTGGAATGATATCGCTTTACTGTGAGAGGTACCATGTGGCTGGGAGAGGATTTCCTGGCCTCACTGCAAAAGCAGGACAGCAAAGGAGAAAACCAATGGGTCCACCAACAAGCATGGGAATGGCCCTCAGAATACTGGTGAATCGTGTAGGACGAGGAGCACAAAGATGCTCAAGTGAGAAACAAGCATGGAAATGGTAACTCTTCAGCCCAAAAACAGCCTGAAAGGGGAAAATGGACATGATAGAAGAACACCACAGAGGGCAGAGAAGGGGACTGGGGACCCTCTCAATGCCTCTTCACCCGCATAGAAAGAAGAGCCACACTTGGCCGTGCTGTTGGCAGGACCTGGTGGAGGATGCTATGGCAGAGCCCCCAGGCATGGGAGGGCTGAAGTTCAGAAAGAAAAGGGAAAATAATCCTCCCAAAGGGCTGAAGGACCAAGTGTTTAGAAAACCGCTGAGCCACTATGTATCAGGGCAGGGTGAAAGCACAGAGAAAGTATCATTGCACCGCTCATTCTGTTCCTCTCCCAGCATCTGCTGCTGATGGAGACAGGATAAGGGGCCAGATGGAGCTTGGCTGTATCAGGTCAGGCCGTACTCTGAGCTCCGTCTGACTCCTGCTCATGACAGGCCTTGGCCATGCTGGAGGAATTCCCCATGCACAGCCCCACATGCAAAAGAGGAATCGGAACCAGGACAAATTCTCCTTAAATATGGATCAAGATCAGTCCCTTTCTAGGTCAGGCTGGAAGAACAGCACAGACTGAGGTGAGCTCATCAGGGAAGTCCATAGGGGCAATGGGGAAGAAAACCAGTTTAACTGGCTTCTGGTCTGGACAGTCCCAGACAAAACTACTGGGCACCTAAGGGTTCCCCTCCCTTCTGAATGGAAAATGCTTGAGAGGAGAAAGCTTGGGACCATGCACTCTCTGAGTCAAAGAAAACCAGCCTTGAAGTTAGCAGCGTGCAGCAACAACTCCCCTTCACAGCCCTGCTCCCCCACAGAGGGTGACCAGCAGTGAAATTCCTGTCCCTGGCCCCCCAAGGAAGACGCAGCCATGCCAGGAAGCCCATCCTGCAGGCACCTCACAACAAAATGCCATCTGGGCTTCCAGCAAAGCCAAGACGTTGCTAAGTCGAGTTGCATTCACACAGGCGCTTCATGGAAATTTCCCAGAACACTGCTGTGTCATCCCAGGGATGCTCCCAGTGTGTCTCAGAAGGGGTTAACTCCAGATTGCCACGGGCTCTGGGAATGGGAGTGGTGGGTCTCAGGAGAGAGCTGGAATGCCAGGAGTCAGATCACCGGATTAATGCATTTCAGTTCAATTCCACTCTGCTTCTCACCAGCCAGCAAGGCAGGGAGTACACCAGGGATTTTTGTAGGTCACTGCTGAGCCCCAGTACCCACTTCCAGGGGTAGCAGAGCAATGTCAGAGAGACCAGCCCGCTGGCAGGGCTCACCTGGACTAGTTGACTGGGGCAGTCAGGGTGGCCAGGGCTCTGCTGCTCAGCAGCAGCCTGTTTGCCCCCTTCCTTGGCACAATGGCACTGTTTGCACAGGGTGAGTAGAATCCCCTCCTGAGTCACAGACTCCAGAACACCTGAAGGGTCTCCTTCAAGGCCCCACAAAGTGAGGAGCCATGAAGAGCCCCCTCCTCACCTCAGCCCACTCCTCTAGCCACCTCTTCCCTTTCCACACCACAGAGGTCACAGAGGCTGAGGCCACAGAGACACCAGGGTTTAATTCTGCTCTGCATGTTACTGTGCCAGATCACCCAGCAGAAGCCAAAGGCTTCCTCAGGAATAAGGCACTTGCATATTCTCCTGGGCCCACCTGGCATGGTGTTCCATGCCCAGTGGCCCTGCTTCCAGCCCTGGCTGTGCCGTCTACAGCCAAAGATCCTCCTCTCAGAGATCCCACCTACCCAGATCATCTCTAAGGTACAGACCAGAGCTGCCCCATCCTGAGCACACCTGGTAGAAGCACCGGAGAGAGACACAAAAGCTGGATGGAGAAACACATGAAGGTGAGACATTCACCATCAGGCAAAGGCTTCCAGGACTGCCCTTCCCAGCCTCCTGCCACTACTTCTTGCCCATACATGTAGTAAGGGAAGGGACTCACAGGACAGGGGTATGAGCACTTCCCCCCTGCCATTCTTACCAGGAGAAAGCAAGGAGCAGAGGGAAGCCAGGAACCAAAGTCATAAAGCACAAGCACAGGCCGGGCTGCGCAGTGCCACACGTGGGCTGCCAGGCTCTATTTTAAATGCTGTGTGGCAAATATATGCAGGATGGAATCCAAGCTGGGAGAAGGGGAGGGTGCTGGGCAGCAGAGGTGTTCAAAATTAGGAGCTGAGCTCAGGCAAGGATGGCTTCTGGGAGCAGATGGGGGAAGAGCCAGAGCCGGGACTGCGCAGCTGCAATGCCAGGAAGAACAGCCCCATGGTGAGGTGTGAGGAGGGCTGTGCCCTGCTACCCTCCTGGCAAGGTAGGGACAGCAAGAGAGCTGCAACAGCTGGGGAAGGATGGTTGGAACACTTGGGACAGCTGCAAGAAGAGCCTGGCTTCTTCTGCAGCACAGGGTCCTCTGTCCCCTGCAGCACAGCTTCTGTGTCGCCCCAAAGACACCTCAGTTCTCGATGTATTTACAGGGCAGCGAAGAAGAATCAATTCACCTGTCTTTCACAAGCGGGGAAGGTGAGGGACTTGGGGAGACCCGGCTGAGCCCCAGTCTGAGGCCTGAAAACCTCCACACCTGCAAAACTGGCGTGATTCATCTGGATTGACCCTGAAAAAGCTGCTACCATCTCACTGTGCCTCGTAAGATGTTCCCAACCAGCAACCCAGCATCCAGGTGCAGTGCGAGGCTCTGATGGGAGCTGGCAGATCTGGGATGGTACCTGCCCTACATTTCCAGAGCCGTCAGGTTGACAGAATGAGCAAGTTTTTATATAGATTTCGGTGGCGGTGGTTTTCTTCACCAGTGGCTGGAGGGGCAGGGGGAAGGAAGGGAGATGGAAAATATTTTTGTTTAAGCTCTTTTCTGCATTCCTGCTGCCAGAATTGTGCATTACTCATGCGCCCCTCATACCCAGGCTGGTAGCTCTGGGTTTTGCTCAGAAGGAAGGGGCTGTGGAGAATTAAGCAGCTGGTTAAATTATTAATAGTCTGTCAGGGGGTGCCCACGGGGCCCCCACTGCCTTTCCGGGGGCTCCAGTGCCCCCCAGAGGCATCAAAACTAACTACAGCCCCGTGACAAACCCGTGGGTTCCTCTGCCCTACTTCAAGACCACAGACACCCCATTCTCCTGGCCTGGAAACCACTAGACTCCTGGGACTCTCACCCACCATGTGCTTAAACTGGGCAGGCACCAAGAGGGCTGCAGGTGTTCCACCCCACCAGCGAGTTTAGGGTGGTGGGAGCAGTAAGAGAAGAGGGAAAAGAGCCCATTGGGGAGGGCAAAAGTTGCAGTGGCAGCCATATTCAGCAGAAGGCACCTTCTTTTCATGGCAACACCCAGGGGAGAGCTGCCCGCAGGGCTTGGTGTTCAATGCCAGAGCTGCAGGCTGCAAAATAGCACCTGAGTGTCTGAGGTCTGACAGGGGCCACTCTTCAGTGGTGCCAGGACAAACTCAGAGGATGGAACATGCGAGGGCTGAGTTTTAACCAGGCTCTCACCACACAGTGGAAACCATCCCTCTTGGCTCCACCACACTCACTCGCTGTCAGACCCATCCTGCTCCCATACAAGCCCTCATCTTCCTTCCTGATCCCTTCAGTTTCCTTCCTGCAGCCCTGACATTTGTTTTCAGGCAGCTGAACTCTCCTCACACCAGCTGCTGCTACCCCACAACCAAAGTCCCGAGGTGAAACTTCAAGGGGCAAACCACAGCAAACGTAGCCTGCACAGGGACACAAACAACTGGCACTCAGTCCAGCCCAGCTCTCTCTGCTCAGGGCTTCACTGCGCCTCCAATCTCTTCCTCTTTTCTCCACTGGCAGAAAATGGGCTGGACACACCCAGGACTCTGCTGTGCACTCTGGCAGGGCTTTTTTTGACTTGCTAATAATTTTGCCCAAGGATTGGTGTCAGACTGGCAGCCTCAGGGACAATCCTCCTTTACCAGGAGAACTCCAGCACAGGCATTGCACGTGATTTCATTTTTGGCTCCTGGCTTATCTTTATCCCGTGGGATGCACATCAGTTACATGTAAGTCCTTTCTCCTCCTCCCATTGGACCATGTGACTCAGCAGGCACCTCGCTGGTCCCCTTTCCCCCTCCCCCAACGGTGGCCACTGTAAGACTCTTCCCCAACACAGCCAGAGCTCCGGCTCTTCAACACAGCCTCCAGCCAAGGCTGCAGAACCTGACTCCACCACTGTCCTAAAATAATGGAATCATCGAATATCCTGAGCTGGAAGGTACCCACGCAGATCATTGAGTCCAACTCCTGGCCTTGCACAGGACAACCTCAACAATCCCACCAGTTGCCTGAGAGCACTGTCCAAATGCTCCTTGAGCTCTGGCAGCCTTGAAACTGTGACCAAGGAGCCTGTTTGAGTGCCCAACCATCCCCTGGGGAAAGAACCAAACCTCTCCACTCCTGCCATGCATCATTCCACTGTTCTCACGATTTTGGTCCTCAGACTGTCCTTTCCATGTGCCAAGGGTCGACGAAGTCTGAGCTCTGAATTCTCTCTGCCCCTCAGGGGCATCAGCCATCCCAGTCCTTACATGATTTGGGGTTCATCCAACGGTCCACTTCTTTCTGGCAGCTGGCTCTTCCCAATGACATGTCCAAAACTGGCTGGGACGACAGGGATCACCAGCCCAACCTTCCCTCCTCACCAGGCACCAGTGGGATGGCAGGGACAAGCTACAGCAAAGCCCCACATATGGCCAGGACCATCATGGTGATCAGAGAGGGTCGGCACAGCCATCGCATGGGGTCTGACCACAGAACACAACAGGGAGGGGAAGAGGACATGGAGTCTGCATAGCCAGGTCACAGCATCACTCCCCCGGCTTGGTCAGCAAAAAAACACAGGAGTTTGAACCTCAGTGGGGCATGAGGTCCTGAGTAAGGGTTGGGCAGCTCTGACTTGGCTCAGGGTCAAGGTGATGCCAGGGAAGGATGAGTGAATCCTGTACAGGACCTGCATTTAAGTATATGATTCAGAGAGGCCATGTTGGTCCTGTGCAGCTCACATCTTGCTGCTCAGCAGAGTCAGACTGCAAGTGTCTCAGAAGCTGTGGAAGGACTTTCACACAAGAACATTTCTGCACAAATGGAGGCTGCTTGGCACTGTTGGAAAGCCGCCAAGCCTGGCTAAAGAGAAAACTTTGCAGCACTTGCTTGATCTTCAAAGCTGGCCCTGCTCTGAGCCAACAGCTGGGCCAGAGACTTCTAGAGGGCTCTGAACCCATTTGCTGCTGCAGCTGCCTTTCACACAGCCAGGCCTGCCAGCACCAACTTGCAGGTATTGCAAGTATCTGTGCACACTCCCAGATGGCTGCTGGGATGTCTCCCAGCACGCCAGGCAGTCCAGCACTAACAAAAAGGTTGCAGTCTGGTTCCAGGACTTCCTTGTGAGCCTTAGCAAGTGCCAGGAAAGGGATAGTGCACACCACAACCAGTTTGTGGAGGAGATGCATGGCCCAGCCCAGCTTTGTGGGGCCATGTACAGGATATGCCACCTCCCCTGCTCAGAGAAGAAATGGGAAACCCTGAACCACCCACAGGACAACAACTGCTGCCCTCCTGTGGGGAGTTACACAATGCCTCCCGCCCTGGAAGCCTGCAAGGGAAACCCTCACAGCCTCCTGAAGGGCTGAGTGTCTGCAGAGGAAGGTCAAAATCCAAAACAAGCTGTGCAGGGAACGGTGGACACCCTGTCCACGGTTTTGCCTCCCCCCACCAGGAGCATGAAGAAAGTAAGAGACCCTTACGTGGGCAGCTCTGCTGGGGCAGCAGCCCCTGGAGACTCCATTGATACAGGGCTGGGGGCTGCAGCACCCTGAGCTGCAGCTGTTTCCTGTGTGCCTGCAGCTTCCCCGGCATCAGGTGCTGGGATGTGCTCTGTTGTCTCCACCTCAATCTCCTGAGCTGCAGGGCACAGATTCACCCTCTCAGCGGCTGCAGCTGCCTCCTCCTCCTCCTCCTTCTTCCTCAGCTTTGCCTCCAGCTCCCGGCGCCTCTTCTCATCATCCTGCCTGGCCATCCGTTCAAAAACTCGGAATGCCTGGGAGAGAAAGAGCAAATCAAGTAAGCAGCGCTGCCAGCTCTGCCTGGGATGCTGAGAGAAGGAAAGGAGCAGCATCACACACTTGGGGCACCTATTCCTTCCTGCCCCTCCTCTCTGCACCACATACCTACCCTGAGCTGCTTCAGTCACCAACAAAAACAGCTGCTGTCTCTTTGAAAAGTCCCATGACCACATCAAGCACACCTCAGAAACTCCAGGGAGCATTTTGGAATTGTTTCTAGGATTGTATTCTCACAGCCAACCTCACCATAGCCTGGGAAGAGGGCTGGTTACTCCAGGGCAAAGCAGAGTGGTGAGATTTAGCTCTTGGCTGGTTAGGGGCTTCAAAAGAGCCTTCCCTTACCCCATATTTCAGGGTTTACTCAGGGACCATTTGCAAGTCTGGACTCAGACAAAGTCCCCAGCAGGCAAACAGGATGAGCTGCCCCAGGAAAAGTTGCAGGACAACTGACCCGGCACTGGCTGTGCCCAAACAGACAGGTGCAGGAGAAGAAGTGATTCCAGGAGATGTAATCCTATCCCTCATCTGACTTCCAGCCATGCCTGTCCAGTGCAGGCTGGAGGTCAGAAGTAAAGCCCACAATTGTATCTGCAGCAAGGGCTGATGGCCACTCAGACCCTGCACCTGCTTCTTGAAAGGACTGCAAGTTCTCCCACCCAGGTGGCCAGGGCTTTGGCACTGTAAACATGTTCCAAAAAGTGTGCAAGCATCAAACACAAGCCTCCTTCGCTTCCCAGGAATACTTTGGAGGCAGATTCAGTGCTTCCAGCATGCGACTGGCACGCCTGCTTGACTTGAGTCTTCCTCTGGGTCCAGGAGGTGCAGGACAAAGAACAAGGCCCAGGGAGGGCTCCTGTCAGCGCAACCACAAAAGGACAGAAGCTTGTCCCACTCATCCCAGCTTTGCTCCCCAGGCAGTGAGCAAAGGGGAGAATGTGGGAGAGGTGAGTACCAGCCCTACATGGATCATGCAAAGCAACACCTCAGAACTGTGTCCCCTGGACCACAGTCAAGTGAAGATGAGAAGGAACAAGCCCCTTCCACACTGTCCCCACACTCTGGGTACCTCTGGTTGCAGCCATGAGGCTGCCCTAACACCTTCCCATGGCAGGAACACTGCACCTCCTTCCTTGTGCCCAGCCCCAAAAAGTCCTATGGTGACACCAGATGGGAACCCCATCAGCACTGCCCTCCTGCCCAACAGTTTGAGCTCCATGCTGTCCCTCTGCAGCCTGAGCCCCCTCTGGGGTCTGCCTAACCCAGAGAGGCCAGCAGGGGCTACCCCTGGGGGGGATGAGGACCCCCATGTGCCACAGGGCACGGCAGGGAGGGGCAGGACTCATGTCCCTTCACCTGAGGCACGCCAGGCCTGATGCACCTGGGAAGGAAAACTCACCCAGTCTGAGCAGACATACACCCTAAACCCACTTTAAGTTTTAAAAGCTCATTTCCCTCATGCCAGTGAGGATTAATAACAGGCCAGAGGACCCCAAATCAAAGCTGCTTCAACAGCGAACCAGGCAGGTCAGGGTCTTTGCCCCCTCCCGTCCAGGAGCGGGACCAGAGCAACGCCGGCCACAAGCTCTCGCTGACCGGAGCCCAGACCTGCCTCCCCCACGACTCCCGGGTCCTCATCTGTCTCCTGCCTCTCGCTGGGCTCTCTGCTCCCACGGCTCCTGGCGGCAGCTCCCTGAGAGCACCCTGGCCCGGTGCTCCCGGGGCCCAGTTCTGAGCTGATGTCGCAACCCGGCTCTTTACCACCGGGGTCTCGCAGTCCTCGCCTGCCTCCGGGGCTCATGTTCTTACGAGGGTGACGCTTCCCCCGCTTCAAGGGACCTCTCCTGCCTTCCTCTGCGCTCCTCCAGGCAGCGCCGGTGCCCCGGGGGCTGCTGGGCGGCCCGACCCCCGCCCCACGTCCGGACCTAACCCTGCCGCCAGCCTGATACGAAAACCGCCCAGCCGGGGAGTCACGGCCCGTTCGGCTCGGCCCCGCGACAGGGACAGCGCCGGCCGCCGGCAAGGCGCCATCCCCCTAGGCCCCGCCGGTACCTGCAGGGCCATGGCCTGCGCCGCGCCGGGCGGGAAGCCCAGGCGGTCCCCGGGCCGCAGGAGGAGCCGATAGAAGTCGGTCTTGCGATAGAGGAAGCCGAAGAGGATGCGTAGGAATTCCTCCACGTTGCCGACATGCTGCAGGATGCCCAGCAGCGCCTGGTCGTACATGTCAGTGAGCGCGGCCTCCATGGCGGCCCAGGGCCCGCTGTCACGGCAACGGGTTCGGCCGCGTTTCCGGTCCGCCCGGAACCCGACCCGCGCACATGTATTCCGGCCTCCCGGNGGGGGCGCTGCCCTAGCAGTGCCCTCGCCCCTGCCCCCGGTCTCTGGCTTGGTGTCACCCCGGCTACTGTGAACCCTCGGCCCGCTCCTCACCTGTCGCAGCATGGGTTTATCCAGCCGTGTGCGGGAGGTTTGTTCAGAAAGGTCCTGGGACAGACGGTATCAAAACTACCGAAATCAAAAATTATTCCATCAGCTGCTCCCTTTGATCGACTTGATCAAGACTGGGCCCACCAATTAACTCACCCACCAGACACCCCCTGCAAATCCACCTCTCCAGGGGAGAGAAGGGTGTTGGGGGTGCCATTTCAACAGCCTGAGAGGTACCATCCGTAGTCTGCCCTTTGTGCCCGGGTGGAATTGTTCCATCACGTAAGGTTGGTCAGGCAGGACTTGCCCTTGGTGAAGCTGTGCTGGCTGTCCTGAATCACCTTGTGCCCTCTATGGGCCTCAGCAGAGCTCCCAGGAGCATCTGTTCCATAATCTTCCCAGGCGTAGAGCTGAGGCCGAGGAGTTGGTAGTTCCCAGAGTCTAGCTATTTCTTTTCAATCAGTCAGACACAGATCCTGTTTATGAACATTTTAACGTCTATACTAACACTGGGACACACTTTGCTATGTGTTGTTAAACATGTGTTTACAGCTTTGCAGATACTTCTCAGGTTATTTATAAGTTGTCTAAGGAACTAGCTGAAAGTAGTAAAGAATTTTATCCAAAACCCATCTACCTGGAATTAGTGCATTGTTAAATCTGAATATTCAGTTTGGGGCTGGACACACTTGGGAATCCGGACATCTACACTTGGGAATAAAACACAACATCCTAAATTTATCTTGGGAAGGTGGAGTTTCCCTTCCCCATCACCCAAGGCTATACTTGATGGCCGTGACTTTTCCAAAAGCACAGAGAGAGGCCCGGCGACTCCATCAGCCAGTCCTTCAGAGCTCTGAGATGCACTTCGGCAGCACATGCTGTTACTTTTGCTTGGCCCTGAAGTTCTGGGCTTTTCCTCTTTCACTCTGTCTCTCAGGGAGAGGAACAGTGTGGCCCCAAGGGTGATGGGCAGTGTTAGTGCAGCTGCTACAGGGACAGGAGCCCTGGGGCAAGGACAATGCTCAGGGCGGGGCAGCATGTGGGGTGAGGCTGATGCCNGCGGCATCGCTGGGATGTCCTGTCGCCTCCCAGAACCAGGAGACGCCCAGGCCCCGGGCCTCCATGTCCCCAGTGTCCCACTCCCAATACCCTCCATGTCTCCCACGTCCCCGGCCTCCTCCTCCCCTCGCCGTTCCCGGCTCGGCCCTCACGGATGGGGGGGTGGGGCTGCAGGAGCCGCCCCGAGCCTCCAGGGGGCGCCCAGGCCCCGCCGCCCCTCGGGGCGGAAGCGGAAGTGGAGCCGGAAGTGGCGCGGGCCGGCTCCGTTGTGGCGGCGGGGCCCCCTCCGGTGGGCCCGGCCCTGCTCCCGCGGCAGCGCCTGCGTTCGGGGCGGGGGGCGCTGCCCTAGCAGTGCCCTCGCCCCTGCCCCCGGTCTCTGGCTTGGTGTCACCCCGGCTACTGTGAACCCTCGGCCCGCTCCTCACCTGTCGCAGCATGGGTTTATCCAGCCGTGTGCGGGAGGTTTGTTCCGAAAGGTCCTGGGACAGACGGTATCAAAACTACCGAAATCAAAAATTATTCCATCAGCTGCTCCCTTTGATCGACTTGATCAAGACTGGGCCCACCAATCAACTCACCCACCAGACACCCCCTGCAAATCCACCTCTCCAGGGGAGAGAAGGGGGTGCCATTTCAACAGCCTGAGAGGTACCATCCGTAGTCTGCCCTTTGTGCCCGGGTGGAATTGTTCCATCACATAAGGTTGGTCAGGCAGGACTTGCCCTTGGTGAAGCTGTGCTGGCTGTCCTGAATCACCTTGTGCCCTCTATGGGCCTCAGCAGAGCTCCCAGGAGCATCTGTTCCATAATCTTCCCAGGCGTAGAGCTGAGGCCGAGGAGTTGGTAGTTCCCAGAGTCTAGCTATTTCTTTTCAATCAGTCAGACACAGATCCTGTTTATGAACATTTTAACGTCTATACTAACACTGGGACACACTTTGCTATGTGTTGTTAAACATGTGTTTACAGCTTTGCAGATACTTCTCAGGTTATTTATAAGTTGTCTAAGGAACTAGCTGAAAGTAGTAAAGAATTTTATCCAAAACCCATCTACCTGGAATTAGTGCATTGTTAAATCTGAATATTCAGTTTGGGGCTGGACACACTTGGGAATCCGGACATCTACACTTGGGAATAAAACACAACATCCTAAATTTATCTTGGGAAGGTGGAGTTTCCCTTCCCCATCACCCAAGGCTATACTTGATGGCCGTGACTTTTCCAAAAGCACAGAGAGAGGCCCGGCGACTCCATCAGCCAGTCCTTCAGAGCTCTGAGATGCACTTCGGCAGCACATGCTGTTACTTTTGCTTGGCCCTGAAGTTCTGGGCTTTTCCTCTTTCACTCTGTCTCTCAGGGAGAGGAACAGTGTGGCCCCAAGGGTGATGGGCAGTGTTAGTGCAGCTGCTACAGGGACAGGAGCCCTGGGGCAAGGACAATGCTCAGGGCGGGGCAGCATGTGGGGTGAGGCTGATGCCAATGGGGCTGCACCTTCCCAGGATCCACACCTGGGATGGGGTCCAGTGTTTGGATGGGAAATGGGCAACAAGGAGAGGTGAAGATTCCAGGTACTGTCTGGTCAGTGCTGGGATGTTTTTTTTCCTTGTTATTCCCCCACTCTGCACCAATTCAGCCAGACTGGGGGAGGAGGGTCCCTACCTGGCCTGCAGCTGATCCCTTGCCACTCTTGCGGTGATTTGAGGTGAGTTGGCTGCAGCAGCAAGGCACAGCCGAGCTGCAGAGCCAAATGCAGGGGACACCAGGCAGGGCATATTTTGCTGAGGCTTTAAAGGGTTTTGCGCTCACACCTGTCCCCACTGCAGGGAACACTGTTCATGCTCAAAATGAAGGTGCTGTATCCCTTGTGTGTCCATCCCTGGCCCTGTTCCTCCCATCTGCCCTTGTCCCGGGGGAACTCTGTGCTGCTTTCTGCTGTGGCCATAGGGTCTTGCACAGACCCATCAGTTCTGGCTACTTCCCCCAAGGCAGGGGACAGGGCAGCCACCTCTGCCTCTGTCGCCCCAGCTGGCCATGCCTCAGCCCGTGGGGCAGCTCGGTATCTCTCGAGGCTGGTTCTCATCTGGGGTTCAGCATGGCTCCTGCACCTCTTGGGTGCTGTTCCCCAGTGCCCCCGGTACTCCCTTCCCCTCCCGCACAAAGCAATTTGGAGAACCAGCTTTAAATGGAACACACCCGGGAGTAAATATCTCATGAAGTTACACTCTATCACCATTCCACGCAGAAATATACCCACGGCTCCCACTCGTGCTGGCGGCCAGAGCCCGGCACTTGCCGGGGGCGGGATTTGGCCCGGTGCTCTTCTCCTCCCACTTTCCCTGTGCCCCGTGCGAAGCTGGGACATGGCAAGCCGGGGGGGTGGTGGGGCCTTCCGTGCACCCCAGCACAGCCTCTGGGGCTCCATCCTGCCAGTGCTGACTGGCTCCACACTCAAGACGGTGCTCTTGGAGACGGTGCAGTGGGGCTGAACAAGTCCGCCGGCAGCGAAAGCAAACCAGTGTCTCCCTGGGGGATGGCTCCAGGGTTCCAAGCCACGGGGACACTGCTGGGATCGTCCTGTCTGACCAGGGAGCAATCTCAAAGGATCTCCTTGGATAGTGCCTTGAGGAGGATGTGGCTGCCCTGGGACATGTGGCTGCCGGGGGATGCCCCTGCGGTGGTGGCTATGACGGATATCAGCAGCACCATGGCAGCTGGGGCCACCTCTGTCCCTCTGTGTTGGTGCCAGCAGGGTCCCCAGGTATGTGGGTCACTCCTCTGCACTCCTTTGGTAGGTGGTGAGGTGTTGTGATGGGTCCCTCTTGTCTGGGCTGCCCCAGGCAGGGGCACTGTGGCCCAGCATGGAGGTGGGTTGGTGCTGGTTCTCTGGAGACAGAAGCTCTGGGGGGTGAAGAAACAGCTGCATGGTGTCCCCCCTGGGCAAGTGGGAACCATGCTGGGCTGGGGGGAACCTCAGGAGCACCTGCTGAGCTGGCCATCATTGCAGACATCCCCCAGCTCTCTGCCAGGCACGAGGGGTGCTGGTGGCAAGGGCAGTCCTGCAGTGGGTGCTGCTGGGTCAGTGGGATGGGCAGCAAATTAGGTAGGAGAAAGGAGGGGTGGCCCCAAAGAGCTGCTTGCCCTCAGCCGAGGACTTTTCTGTGTCTCGTGCTCCGCCAGGGAGGAGGTATATTAAAATCTGGGAGAGAGAATGGCTGGGACAGCTATCCTGAACTGGCCAAGAGCATCATGCCCAGTGTGGGGGAGTTACCCAGAACAAGCGGCTTATAGGGGTTTGGGGACTGGTTTGGCAGATGGTGAGCAGTTGTAATATTGCATCCCCTGTTTTCTTGTGTGTTCTCTCCCTCTCACCATCTCCTTTATTATTATTATTATTATTATTATTATTATTTTTAATTATTAAACCCTCTCACCATCTCCTTTATTATTATTATTATTATTATTATTATTATTATTATTATTATTATTATTATTATTATTATTATTATTATGCATTTTAATTATTAAACTGTTTTTATCTCAGCCCACAAGTTCTATATTCTTTGCTTTCTTGAGTGTGCTCCTTACTCCACGAGGGGCCAAGTAAGTGAACAGTTTCATGGTGCTTCGTTGCCAGCTGACAGTCCTTTTTGATGACCAATGTGGGGCATGAAGGGTTTGAGATAATTCCCAGGTGCCAGCTACTAACTCCTCCAAGGGAACTCCAGGAAGTGTTTAGTCCATGTTGAGGGCAGGTCCACACTAGCAGCTGCCTGACACCCTCAGGCACTTCCAGGAGCACTGGGATTTGCTCTGGAGACTGGTGAAGTCCCCCATAGTCACTGCAGAGTTTTCTGGAGTAGCTCTCCAGAGAGCCCTGTGTATGCTGGGGAAGGGCTGAATCTGGTGGCTCTGCTTGACCTGTCACCAGCACCTGGGGAATATTTGGGCCCCCCGTGGAGGCGGCAGAATGTTGCTGGTAGAAGCCCCCATGAGGTCACAAAGCGCCCCGTGGAGCCGCAAAGCCAGGCCCTGGTGTGCAGTGTAGTTTGGGTGTCAGGAGCTTCAGCAGCAGTGCCAGCAGCAGCAGCAGCTGCATCATGGTACAGGCACAGTGGGCCCTGACTCTCATCCTCCTCCTGGTGGCCCTGCCAGCCCAGGATGTTGGGGCTGCTCCATGGCGAGGACAGGCCATGGTGTCTCATGGTGGGTAGGCAGGCCAGGGCCAGCACCCAGCTCTGACAAGTCCCAATGAGCAACAGTGACTCGGAATTCAGCTGACACACTTTCTCTCTAAAGCGCTGGAGCGTGAGGCTGCGCAGGAGGAAGTGCCGCAGGAAGGCCGTCCGGCCGCGCCAGTCCCTGGGGAAAACACCAGGGCCTTTCACACAACAAGTGTGTCGGGTAAGCACTGTCCTTTGGCTACTCAGCAGCATCTGCCAAGACCCCCAGGTGTCTGCAGGCTCTGCCTCAGTGCCAAACTGTCAGTGCAGAGCCAGTGCTCTGCCAGCAGCCAGGAGCGGCTCTGGGCTGACTGTCACCTCTGGGGTGCAGGTTGTTGCTGTTGCTGTCCCAGGGACACACACTCAGACACTCTATGGNCATCATGCCCAGTGTGGGGGAGTTACCCAGAACAAGCGGCTTATAGGGGTTTGGGGACTGGTTTGGCAGATGGTGAGCAGTTGTAATATTGCATCCCCTGTTTTCTTGTGTGTTCTCTCCCTCTCACCATCNCAGCAGCAGTGCCAGCAGCAGCAGCAGCTGCATCATGGTACAGGCACAGTGGGCCCTGACTCTCATCCTCCTCCTGGTGGCCCTGCCAGCCCAGGATGTTGGGGCTGCTCCATGGCGAGGACAGGCCATGGTGTCTCATGGTGGGTAGGCAGGCCAGGGCCAGCACCCAGCTCTGACAAGTCCCAATGAGCAACAGTGACTCGGAATTCAGCTGACACACTTTCTCTCTAAAGCGCTGGAGCGTGAGGCTGCGCAGGAGGAAGTGCCGCAGGAAGGCCGTCCGGCCGCGCCAGTCCCTGGGGAAAACACCAGGGCCTTTCACACAACAAGTGTGTCGGGTAAGCACTGTCCTTTGGCTACTCAGCAGCATCTGCCAAGACCCCCAGGTGTCTGCAGGCTCTGCCTCAGTGCCAAACTGTCAGTGCAGAGCCAGTGCTCTGCCAGCAGCCAGGAGCGGCTCTGGGCTGACTGTCACCTCTGGGGTGCAGGTTGTTGCTGTTGCTGTCCCAGGGACACACACTCAGACACTCTATGGGTGCAGCAAGATGTTCAGCACTCCTCACACTCTGTTCTTGGGGATTTCAGAACTTTGCTTGTTTGGGAATGAGGCCACCTGGACACCCCTCAGCAAATTATGGGAAATGTGACTCTGGATCTAATGTCCCTCCCCCAGTACCTGCATCCCAGACCTTGCTATGAGACCCTGGAGGCCCTAACACAATAGAGGGGGATCCCTCCTTGGAACTGGGGTCCAAAGGGGTGCACTCTCAGATCAGCATGGTTTAGGGGGACCCTACATCATTCTCCTGCAAACTCTGCGCCTGAGCCATGCTGCAGCTTTACTTTGCCCTGATCCTTGGCAGTGCTGGCCAACCCTAGGGAAGGCCCCATGCCAGGATATAGGAATGCTTCCAAAATTATCCAGGCACTGTGCAGTCCTGCCACAGGTTGTAAAAGTCCTGAAAACTGGGGGCAGGCAAATGTTGCCTGTACTGCAGAAAAGGCAATAAGGGAGAGGGAAGTTCAGGAATCTCCCTAGAGGGCCTAACTGCATCTCCTTGGGGTGTGGATGCTGGGCTGGGGAGAGCTGGGGGTGGCTCTCCTTGACACAGTAATGGATTTTGTCCATCTCACTCCAAGGGGCGATTGGTCAGACAGCTGTGCTCCCCCCATGCTCTCTGTTCACTCCCTGAGTCCTGTCCACAGGGACAGCTGTATCCTTCGGCATCAGAGAGAGTCTCCATCCAGGGCAGCACCTACCAAGCCTCAAAAGGGAAGATGGGCAAGTGCAAAAGAAATTGTGGGCAAATGTGAAGGATCTCCAGGATCAGGGAGCAAAGCCTGAGTGTGCTGTGTTCTTTCCATGATCCTCTTCCCTGTTCTGTTGTTCCATCAGGACAGATGGTGCTCCAGGGTATGAGGGGAGTTCCTTGAGGGGAGTCTAGTTGCAATCGTGGGCACAGGTTGCAGCTGTGGGCACAGGCAGGGCTTTCCCAGCTTCTCAGCTGGACCCTGCACTGGAACTCCCCTGGCACTGCAGGAGTCACTGGTCAGTCCTGACCGGCTGTACAACCTGAGCACTGTTTCCAGGGTTTGCTGGGGGGAAAAGGCAACTTCATTCTTTCCATTAAGGTCCAGAGTATAAAGATGGAAGAGGACAGTCTTCCAAGGAGACGTCCAAAGTGCTACATGAAATCCTGAGGGAGCTGAAGATGATACAAGGAGGTGGGTACAGGTCATTCCTGACAAGCACAGTTGGGCAGCAGAGGTTTCAGGTGCATGTAGGGGTACATCGTGGCCCTCCCTGCCCATACCTCAGACCCTCACTGCAGCGACTCCCCATGTCATGCCCTGAGGGTACTGGTGAGCTGCAAGGGTGGTTCAGAGTCTCTACTGCTAGTTGTGTCTCCAGCTGAGTCCCAGGGATGGTGTTTGGCCCAGTCAGATCATCCCTGGCCAGAGCACAAGAGAAATTGTGGGCGCACGTGAAGAATCCCCAAGAACAGGGAGCAAAGGCAGACATTGGGAGAACTGGATTGTGGCCACTCCAAAGAGTAAAGAAAGCTGAGAGGAGAGAGGGTCCAGGGAGCAGGGACTTGCAAGGCCTTTGGGACTTCCCTTGGTTTCTACCAAAGCCATGGAAATGTTGCTGCCACAGGATATTCCCTGGTTCAGAGATGCTAGTGAAGTGGGAAAGAACATTTGTTGGCAATGTCAGCCCTCCAGTGAGATTGCCAGAGGTGTACAGGACCCGCTAACGTGCACAATTGGCCCTCCAGGTGTGAACAGCCCGAGCCTCAACAGCGCTATCAGCAGGAGATCCACCAGCGCTGGGAACAGCAAGGCAGACCTAAAAGCTGAGGATAACGGGACAGACCCAAACGCTGTGATGGGCAGGGCAGACACAAATGCTGCGGATGCTAATGCTTTCCAGAGCTACTGCATTGAAGGCATCGTGGCGGTCCTTGGCTCGATGCTGCTGGGAATGATGTTGTGCTGTGTGCTCCATGTGTGGAGGAAGAGGAGAAAGTAGGTTGGTAGGGCAAAGGGGAGCTGCCAAACCAGTATTGGGCAGCATGAGGCATTTTGAGCTCTGCTGCTTTGGGTGCCCAGTAAGTCACTGTGGAGATTGGTGCGGTGAGCTGGTGCTCCATGCTCCGCTCAAAGTTCTCTGCCCACAGCTCTCCTCTGCAGTGGGTGCCCACAGCCCGTGGGTGCCCAGTGCTGCTCTGGGCCTTCACACCCACCCTGCGCCTCAGCTGGGCCTCAGCAGCTCCCTCTCTCCATAGGCACCTCGCAGCTTCCTGAGCCAGTTCGGAGCACCCAGACAACTGGACAGAAGCCGACAGAATATTTGGAGGAGTATAAATAAAGAGCAGCAGCACAATCAGTTGTGTTGTACTGGCAGCAAACTCCCGTGGATGCCACTGCAAGGCCTGGGGGTCCCCTGGGTACTGAGGGAGTGAGGGGACCCCACGATGCCACTGAATCTAACTTGCCACTGATTCTAATTGATTCTAATTTGATTTTTACTATATGTATTATCCATGATGTAAGCTATACAGTGATCCTGGACATNTCTCTCCGATGCCGAGAGCAAGAGAAAAAACTGTCCCCACTCCTGCCCTTTATCTCCCAAAACCTCGCGGTATCAGGTATCACCTTTTTCCCATCCCCCGGAGAGAAAACTCCCTGAGACCAAAGAAGGGTGTAGCCCCCGTGCTACACCTTCCTAGCCGTTCCTATTGTTTAGGTTAAGCGCCCATAAGTACCCAGCCATTAGTCTCCTGGCGACTTTTGTGGGAAAAAATTCTATAGAAAAAAAAGAAAACCAAATCTAACCCCCAACATTACCCTTTGTTATGTTTTTGCAAATTCATATTAACTCCACCTGAACATGAGGAAGAATTTTTCTATGCAGGTGACCACACACTGGAACAGATCACCCAGGTTGTGGAGTGTCACCCACTTGTGACATTCCAGGACTGTCTGGACACAATTCTGTGCAATGTGCCCTGGATGACCCTGCTTTAGGAGGGAAGTGGGCCCAGATGACCCCACTGTTGTCCCTTTCAACCTTATCCACAAAGTGATTCAGGTTTGTTTTCACTAATACCTTTGCCAGTGATTCATCAGCATGCAGTGAGTGGAAGGGGTCTCACATGCAGGGGAGGCACCCAGTGAGATTTCTTCATATACTGAGCACCATCTCCTGGAGAAATGCATGGCAAAGAAAGGGGCTGGATGAGTGTGCTGGGGCAGACCTTGACAGGGCTTTTTCCATCCCAGCTTACAGGGACACCAAGAAAAGGTGGGCTACCTGTACAGGCATCCCCTGTGGAGCTCTTGCCACAGGGCCCCTGTGTCTGGCTGCTGTCCAGAACAGGCACTGAGTGCGTCCCAGCCTCCAGCAACACATAAAGCCAGGAATATTTTATATATATCCTGTTTGTCATGACATATTAACAGTCTGTGGTTCATGCATTTATTCTGAACCTGCTTCCCTGTTGTTCCAATAAGCCGAACCATTCATGAATCTGGATCCTTTAAGTTCTCACGGAACATGACTGCACTTACAGTGCCCAGTTGGTGATACAGAGAAGGGTGATGTAGGCACATGTGGCAGGGGTGTGAGCAGTGGAACAACTTTTGGGGTGAGGTAAGGAGAGAGAGATCATTCCACAGTTAAGTCATGGGCAAAACACTTGACTTGGGAAAACTGATTTTAATTTATTACCAATTAACAACAGAGTAGGACAACATGAAATAAGAGGATCAGTCAGGAGTGGAGCCTGGATAGGCAGAGGCGCCCTCCTCTGCCATGCTGGGGGTTTCCAGAGACTGCTGGTGACACTTAAGAGGTCGATAGTGTGCCAGCGAGTGTTGGGATGCCCAGTGATGCTGTTGAACACCAGGGCACCTGCAGGGACCTGCAGGGACCTGCAGGTCAAAGCCATCACCAGGACTGGGAGTGCTGATGCCAAGCAGGTGGATTTCAGGGCAGGCTCAGCATCCATCAAAGGCTCCCAATGAAGGAGGTACAGACTTACTGGTGTTACTGGGGCGGGAGGATGTAGCCCCTGGATCTGTATGTGAGATGGCCACAGGCTGGAGTGTTTCCCAGGGTGTTTCCCAGCAGCTCCCAGAGTGCTGCCTCACTGCTTTAAGTGCCTCCAGTGTCACAGTCCCACTGCTCAGGAATGGAGCTCACTGTAGGAGTAGAGCTGACAAAGCTCTAAGGATCCCTTCCCAGTGCTGGGAACGTGCAATGTATTGTCCTGGGGGCATCTTGAAGGGCCACCCAGCCTGCTCCTCCCCAACACATCCTTGGCCCTGCACCCCATCTATTCAGTTCTGTACCTGTGTGATCAGTGCTGCTCCCCATGTGCAAGGTTCCCCGTTTGCTTAGTGCCACACCCTTCCACACTTGGTCACACACCTGCACACTTTGTGCTGTTGCTCCAGGTTTGGTGCTGCATCCCACATACTCAGTGCTGCACCCCATGTACCTGTTGCTGCACCCTGTATGTCCTGTACTGCTCCCCAGACCTGCCTCTACCCCTGCAGGGGTGTAGACACACCTGGATCTCTTCTCAATTTTGGGGGTACAGGGTTATTGGACCTGGGGGCCCAGAACATGGATTATGGGACACCAGGAAAAGGTGGGCACACATGCTTCATCCAGGGACTCCTGCCACAGTTTCCTCTCCAGCTCACGCACCTGGCGCAGATGAGGCCACCCACCCAGTGGTGACTGGAATCTGGAGTAGGGTCATCCCCTGCTACTGCTTTTGGTGTGCTGAGAGTGGCAAGGGGTCCCCAGGCACCAGGTACATGTCCCTCCTTACCTCCCAGGCCCAGCCTGGGCTGTGCTGTGGCTCTGCGCACCCAGTGCTGCACGTGGCCCAGGACACAGGGCCCATGAGGACACAGGATGGACTCTGGCCAGGTGACGCAGGGGCAGTGATGCAGCAGGGCTGGGGCACCCTGGCCACTTCTCCCCTGCACCAGGTGCCATCTGCAACTCCTTGTCACTAGTGTCCCCATGACGGGATGGTGTGCGATGGCCCAGCTGTGGCCAGCCCCCAGCCGCTGACCCGTGCGGCGGCACAACCCTTGACCACACACCCCAGCTTCCCGTGCTGGCTGACCTGCTGCCCTGGGGCTGCTTGTGGCCTCTGACCACTGAGCTGTGGTTCCTGCTGGGCAATGATCACCCCGAGATGGGAATGGGCACTGGCGCTCACCCTGCTCAGGGCACACGTGTGCCCCCAGCATGTGCATGTGCATATGGGGCTGTGTGCACACATATTCACAGAGGGCTGGGCACTAGGTTCACCCCCACCTGTGTCACCCAGGCTGGAGGGGCTGGGGGGGAGCCAGCAGGACCTTATGGGAATCTCCTGGGACCTTGCAGGATCCCCTGAGCTGCCACCACTCAGTTGTGGATGCTGGTGCCATGGTTGATCCTGGTGGGTACTGGTCTCTGTCCCCATGTGTGGCCCTTGCTGAGGCCAGTGGGTACCCCTAGGTTGGTGCTGTTGCTGGGTGCTGGTCTCAATCAGTGCAGGCATAAGGCCCACATGTGATGCCAGTTCAGAGCTGTAGTGGGACTGAGCCACACTGGAGTGTCAGCCCAGTGGTCAGCAGCTCACTGCCTGCTTGGGCTGGTGCAGCACTGTTGCTGTGCCTGGCACAGGCTGGTCATGCTGGAGCTGAGCAGAGCTGTTCCACATGTGGGCCAGACCCACATGGACCCATACCCATGCCAAATCATGTCGGGCTGTGCTGGACCCCAGCCTGGGCCCTCACACCTGCTGGGCTGTGCCTGTGCCACACTGGAGCAGAGCTCCCATCGATGCCAAGCCGTGGCAGATGTGCCCAAACCCAGTCAAGGCCACACCCATGCAGGGCTGAGCCAGACGATGCCAGGATGCCAGGGAAGAGCACACATCTGCGTCAGGATGTTCCACACCAGTGCTGGGCCGTGCCAGAGTCAGCCCACTGTCGGGCTGGGCTGTGCCGGTGCCGGGCTGTGCTGGGCCATGCCATTCCGGTGCCGGCGCCAGGCCGGGCCGGGCCATGCCATGCTATGCCATTCCGGTGCCAGTGCCGGTGCCAGGCCGGACCGGGCCATGCCATTCCGGTGCCGGTGCCAGGCCGGGCCGGGCCATGCCATGCTATGCCATGCCGGTGCCGGTGCCAGGCCGGGCCGGGCCATGCCATGCTATGCCAT
>WBMY01014887.1:23361-89372 GCA_013397315.1 Donacobius atricapilla | reverse complement strand
GCCTTGGCGGTGCCGGTGCCGGGCCGGGCGGGGCCATGCCATTCCGGTGCCGGTGGCAGGCCGGGCCGGGCCATGCCATGCTATGCCATTCCCCGGACAGCCCGGACGCGCGTGGTTCTCAGGCGCGGTGCCCGCGCGGAGGGGCGGGGCCGGGCCCGCTNGGGGCGGAGGGCGGTGTTAAAGCGAGCCGGGCGCTGTGGCCGTGCCAGTCTGGGCGGCGGGGGCGGGCGGCTGCGGAGCGGGCCGGTCCTGAGTGGAGCTGCGGAGCGGCAGCGAGGCGAGACCGTGGTCAGGGCTTCCCGCTTAGCGCGGCCCGGCCAGGCCCGGCCCAGCCGGTGAGCGGAGGCGACGGGCAGGGGCGGACACACAGACACATGGCGGCGAGAGGGGGCGGTGGCGCGCGCGGGAGCGGCCGTTACCGGCGGCGGGAAGGGCTGGTATCCCGTGCTCACCCTGCTAAACTCTGTCTTTCCCTCAGGATGAAGAGCGGCGCAGGCCATGGCGCGGCACCCAGCCCCCAGCCCCTACGACCGACGGGCCCGTAGGACGTCGCAGCCCCCGCGAGCCCTATAGCGATCCCTCTATTTAATTTTATACCTAATTTATTAACCCATCGCCCCGCCATGGAACCGACCTCCGCGGTGCCCACCGCCCCCATGGCTGACTTCCTCTGGATGCTGGTCCTGGGCTTCATCATTGCCTTTGTCCTGGCCTTCTCTGTTGGTGCAAACGATGTGGCGAACTCCTTCGGCACGGCTGTGGGCTCGGGGGTGGTGACCCTGCGGCAGGCCTGCATCCTGGCCAGCATCTTTGAAACGGTGGGCTCTGTCCTGCTGGGAGCCAAGGTCAGTGAGACCATCCGGAAGGGTTTGATTGATGTAGAGATGTACAACTCCACACAGGAGCTGCTGATGGCAGGTTCGATCAGCGCCATGTCTGGTAAGGAGCAGGGAGGTCACAATGTGGGGGCAGTATGTCCCAGGGTGCCCTGGTGCTGGCTTTCTTAGTAGGCTGCTTCTTCTTCAGGATCTGCTGTGTGGCAGCTGATGGCTTCCTTCTTGAAGCTCCCCATTTCTGGTACCCACTGCATTGTTGGAGCGACCATTGGCTTCTCACTGGTGGCCCAAGGGCAAGAAGGTGTCAAGTGGTCCGAGTTACTGAAGATTGGTAAGTCTGGCTGGCAGGACCATCCCAGCCATGGACCCCATGTGTCCCTGGGCTTCCTTTTCCAGCAGCAGGATGCTGATTGTGCCTCCCACTTTCTAGTGTTGTCCTGGTTCATCTCACCCCTTCTTTCGGGCATCATGTCTGCTATCCTGTTCTTCCTCGTCCAGAGGTTCATCCTCTGTAAGGTAAGGGCTATCTGCCCTGTTTTCTGACACTTTGGGGCTCTTGGCTGCTCTCAACGGACTTGCTGGTTGGCTTAGGGTCACCAGGGCTTCTCCTGGCACATCCTGGAGTGTATGTGTTGGCACCAGGGGAGCCCTTTGGGAGCTGAAGAGGTGAGAAAATGAGGCTTGTGGTCTTCCACAAGAGTGGACCCTGGGGGATTTCGGGGCATTACCTCCCCTTCTGAAACATGGGAGTTGTCTTGCTTGGCTTTGGTGGGAACAGCCCTGTTTTCCAGTTGTGAAATAGCCCAGAATTGATAAGACCAGAACTGTCAGTTGGGCTTTTCCAAAATCCTGGTGTAAGGATTTTTTTCCCTTGGGGTAGGCTGCAGGTGAAGGTGGTGATCCACAGCCATGGCTTTCCTCAGCTGGGAGGGACAGAATTGTTCCTGGGGCTAGGGAAACCACATTCATTCTACCTGGGACCTCAGCTATGCAGAGAAACTCCAGCATTTTCTTCTGCATATCTGAGGTTAAATTCCTTTAAGTTTTATCTCTAACGATTCAAGAGCTGTTAAGATCTTAACACTGCCAGCCCTTTAAACAGCTCAGCGTCACCACTGTCACAGTAACCTTGTGTAACCAGCCTCCTAAAGTGGGGCTGGCCCTGTCATGTTCCATTCTGGTGCTGAACAGTCTGGTTGCTCTGTGCTGCTTGGCATTCAGGAAGGCTTGGTGTGCTTGTCCTGATGCCAAATCCCAATTGCTGGGCAGCAGTGGGGATTAAATGCTCTTGCTGCTGGGGTGATGGCCTTGCTGCCAGGTATGTGGTCAAATAAGCTCCCTTGTGAGTAATGGACTTTTTATTTTGTCCAAGTCAGCTGGAGAGGGGTGAAAGCTTTGAAAGTTCTTGAGGAATTGAAAGAAAAATGTAAGTGGAGGTGGCAGTTTAGGGAGCCAGGGGAAGGGTTCAAAAGTTAGGTAGAGTTGAGTTGTTCCAGGCTTGAGAGTGCTGGAACCCTTGGCTGGGCCTGCCCTGGCCCTCCGGGGAGCCTTGTGAGACACAGGTATTGTGCTACCTCCTGACCTCCTAGGCGGGGGCCATTTGACTGTGGGTTGTTCTCTAAAGGCTGTTGGGAGCTGTCATCTGTAGGTGACTGAGGGTACAAACCCCTTCTGGAAAGAATCTGTTGCTAATCTGCTCTCTGGCTGCTGCACAGTCCCCCAGTCTACCTCTCTACAGCACTGATACGTGTTTTCCAGGCAGATCCTGTTCCCAACGGCCTGCGAGCTTTGCCCATCTTCTATGCTTGCACTGTCGGAATCAACCTCTTCTCCATCATGTACACTGGGGCTCCCTGTAAGTGCACAGTAGAATGCTTGAACCTGAATTTTGAAATTCTTTCTAAAGCCTCCATTAAATGCACGATTTACCCCTTTTTTGCTTTACAGGGCTGAGATCTCCTAGAAGGCGGCTGGCCTGTGCCGGTTACAGAAGGCGGCAGGCTAGCCTGCACTATCTGGGCTAGGTAGTTGCCCAGCCAAAGAGACCTGCTCAAACTAAACTCCTCCAGACCTTTCTCCTTAGACTTCCCAGGACTGGCCAATAACATGACTTCCCCTCCCCTTCTCTTACCTGTGCTAAAACTCAGGTATCTGCTGGCTACTGAAGAGGCTCTTCAGGCTGCCAGTAGTGGGGCTAGGAGCAGGGAATGGGGCTGCACCTCCTAGTTCATCCTGTCCCGAAAAACAAGCTCTTGGTGAGAAGAGCTGGCCTGTGTGCTGCTGTCTGAGCTTCAGGTGGAAAAGCCAAAAAAGATGCTGTGTTGCAGGGGACAGGTCACGAATAGGACTAAGAGAGGGCTCAGCAGGGAGAGGTGGATTTGCCTGTGGAGCCAGAGGCTCTGTCACCTCTGTTGTTTGCTGGGATGACTCTGCCTGAGCTGTATTTTGGTGTGAGCATGGGTTTCCTGTTGTGGAGGAGCCTCTGGAGGTGGGATGCGGGCAGGCAGTGATGGCTTTGGCAGGGTTTGCTCTGTAAACAGTGGCTGGAAAATTTTTTGGAGGGATGTCAGCTTCCCTTTCCCTGGGCTCTCCAACATGGGGAAGAGGAGGACAGGCCTGCAGTGGTGCTGCTGGGGCCACTGGGGCTGCTCCAAAATCACTTGATCACTTGGTGTGTCCAAAGTGGATCTGTGTTTATCCTGAGCCCTGGACTGCTGAGTGAGCTCTAGGTTGCTCGAGCACAGGGTTTCCAGGCAGACCTGTGCCTGGGTGAGGTGTCTGGGCTGCTTCAGGAGCAGTAAGTCACTGCCTGCAGCAGCAAGTGCAGGGTTTAGATAGTCACAAGCACCTGATGCCTTACCTGGGGTTGTGTGATGCCAGTTCTCTGCTCCAAGTCAGGCTGCCTGTGAGAATGCTCACAGTGGTCATGTATCACCTCAGATGCCATGAAGCCTAAATTCCTGTTGACTCCTGGAGCAGAAGAGCTTCCCTGCCCAGCAGCCAGAGAGGCTGCTGAGCTCCAGGGGAGCAGCCCAAGCTTCCATGTCTTCTCCAGAGCAGGGAAGCAGCACTGCCGCTGCAGCAGCCACACTGGGGAGTGTTTTTCCCTTTGACATTGCAGCAAATGAGGAGACAAGAGCTGTGTGGAGCCCGGGGCATGCACCACACTGTACAGGGTTTGGCTGGGGAAAGGGGCTGTGAAGGGTCAGCTGCTGATGGGGATATGACCCGTGGGGCTCAGAGCGTATATCTGGGGTCTTAGACTGGTCAGTGACGCTTTCCCAGCAGTGTTTCTCCCTGGCAGGTGCATTAGCTCAGGGCTGTTGCAGTTGATGGAGTCCCTATGCCTGGGAAAACCAAAGTCATATATTGAGGAGGATTCAAAGATCCATTGTTTTATTTCCTAGTGCTGGGCTTTGACAAACTTCCTCTGTGGGGTATCCTCCTAATTTCGGCGGGGAGTGCTGTTGTCTGTGCTCTTGTCGTCTGGTTCTTTGTGTGTCCGAGAATGAAGAAGAAAATTGACCGTAAGTACCACGTCCTTCTGCAGTCCTCATGGAAGGGCACGCTCTGGCTAACCAACTTCTCTTCCCAGTGGGAGATCCCATTAGCTATGGGGCTGTTATTAGCAGAGTCCTCATCTTTGCTTGGGGATTAACCTGCTCTGAGTCACTGTGGCACTCATCACACTGGGCTCTGCCTGCTCCCAACCCAGGCAGCCAAACCCCCCCACAGGAGCAGCTGTTGTGCTGCTGAGCTGTGTCTGGGACTGATTGATCTGTGGGGTGATTTCTCCTGGAGCTGTAGGCAGTATCAGACAGCTTGTCCCACTCTAATAGAGGAGAGAGAAGGCAAGAGACAATGTGCCTGTTGTAACCTTTAATCTTCTCATACCTGCTGAGCAATCCTTGGCCTGGCTGTTGCAGACCACGAGTTTAAAGCTGATGAAATCCTTTCCCTGTAGCAAAAAAGAACCCAAAACACTATTGAAAGGCATCCAAAGGATCAGCCCTGAGCTTTGCCACCAGAGCAGTGCTTGGAACTGCATGTGGTCCTGAATATCAATGATGTGTGCAAGCTGAGGCCTTGGGAATTGGTGATGAGGGGATGTCCTTGTGCTGATGTAATTGGGGTGTGACTAACAGCATTATGCCTGCTCTTGACAATCTTCCAGCTTTTAACTTAACTCCTGTCTGTGAGGTGAAGTGAGTTCTTCTGCCCATCAGACATGCTCCCTGCCTGCCCACAGCATCCCTGGGAGGAGGTGGGCATGCAGGGGGAGACAGTTCTGCTGGGACTGGATGCCAGGATGAGGGGTTGATGCCACAACCCAGCCCTTGAAGGAAACAAAGTAACAGTGAAATGGTCGTGTTTTTGACAAGGGTGGTTTTGGTTGCTGTCTGAAGGAGCTGACCTCATGTTTTCACCTGAAGCAAACATGCTTTTCCTGTTAGAGGCGGGGGAACGGCCCCTGCTTCCACAGCTGGGTGCTGCTGGCTTGGCTCCCCAGGGTGGACAGGAAACCAGGCTGCCTTTGGGAGGTGGAGACCAGCTCCTGTTTGGGTTTGTCATCCACCAGTGGAAGCTGGAGAGGAGCCCGGGCTGGAGCTGCTGGGCTGGTAGAGGAGCTGGGCTCTTCTGGCTGCCTTTCTGTCAGCTTCAGGAGTCATAGCCACTCCAGAAGTGGGTCCAGAGCATCCCACTGCCCACAGGGATGGGACAAACATGGCCTAAAGAGGAACCTCTGCACTAGACATTACTGACATAAAAGCCCCATAACGGTGTTCACCACACCCCGTGTGGGTGGGGGTGTCTAAAAATAGGGGATGAGCTGGCTTAGATGGTTTGGCTGTTGTGCCCCGGACAAGGTCTGACTGTACAGCAGTTTCTGAAGTTCGGGAAGGGGAGGAGCTGTAAATTTTATTTGGCTGCCATCAATCGGAGTGGCAAGGGGTCTGGGCTTGCTGCTGGCATTGGGTGCAATGGTGGAAAGGGGTTTGATGGTGGCTGCCCCTCTTCACAGGAGAGATAAAATCAAGTCCTTCTGAAAGCCCCTTGATGGAGAAGAATGTCTGCCCGAAGGAGGAGCAAGAGGAGGTCAAGATGCCCCTGGGCGATGCCAAGGGCCCTGCTGCTGATGCAGGGTTGGCCACCCCCCCCCAAGCAGTGCTGGAGGAGAGGATGGTCTCCTTCAACCTGGGGGAGCTGGAGGAGGCCCTGGAGCAGGAGAGGCTTCCCAGCCTTGACCTGAAGGAAACAAGCATTGACAGCGGTGAGTAGCAGGGTGTGATGTGGGTGGTAAGACTTCCCCAATGCCAGGCACCCCTTGGTGCTAACCCTTTTACCGGCTGTCTCTGCTGGCAGGAGCTGTGCGGCTGCCCAATGGCAACCTGGTCCACCTGAGCCAGGCAGTGGGCCACCAGCTAGGCTCAGGTGGGCAATACCAGTACCACACTGTGCACAAGGACTCTGGTCTCTACAAGGAGCTGCTGCACAAGCTGCACCTTGCCAAGATGGGGGACTGCATGGGAGACTCTGGGGACAAGCCCCTGCGGCGCAATAACAGCTATACCTCCTACACCATGGCCATCTGTGGCATGCCCCTGGACTCCCTGCGTGCCAGGGATAGCGAGGAGGGGGAGAAGCTGAGCTGGTCTGTGGTGGACACTAAGAAGAGGGTCCGCATGGACAGCTATACGAGCTACTGCAACGCAGTGGCGGATGCACACCCTGCTGTAGACGTGGACCTGAACACAGCCCAGGCAGAGCTGGGTGCCAGTGACCACAAGGGCAGCAGTAGCTCCCTGGAAGAGTGGAATGAGCAAGACAAGCCTGAGGTGTCCCTACTCTTCCAGTTCCTGCAGATCCTCACGGCCTGTTTTGGCTCCTTCGCTCATGGTGGCAATGATGTCAGGTCAGTGGAGTTAGTGGGAGCCAGGGAGGCTGCTAGCTTGAGCTAGTGCTTACAGAATCATGGAATCACAAAACAGTGTGGGATGGGAGGGACCTTAAATATCATGTTGTTCCAACACCCTGCCGTGGAGATGTTCCTCTTGAGCAGGTTGCTCCATGTGCCATCCAACCTGGCCTTGAACACTTCCTGGGATATTCAGTCTTGCCAAGAGCCTTTGGCCATCTAGACCAGATCCCCTTTCTCTTCCAGCAATGCCATTGGGCCCCTGGTTGCACTCTTCCTGGTCTATCAGACGGGCGATGTGGCTACCAAGGTGGCAACTCCCATCTGGCTGCTTCTCTATGGGGGTGCAGGGATTTGCATTGGCTTGTGGGTCTGGGGAAGGAGAGTCATCCAGACGATGGGGAAGGACCTGACTCCCATCACACCATCCAGGTAAGGGCTACCATGGAGCAGAGGGGATGTTCCAGGCAGCCTGAGAGCTGCCTTCTGCTCCAGGAGCCCCTCCCCTTTCTGTCTTGGGGGTTTCAGTGATGGAGCTGGGGTGTGTGTAGCTCCAACACCTTGCTGCATCCTGGGGGATTCATCCAGGGGTCTAGAGAGCCAAGCTGTGCCGCCTTGACCTGTGCCCACTGGGTGTTTTGGGTATCCAGTGCCCCTATTCTGATCTGCTTTCTGTCCCTGCAGTGGCTTCAGCATTGAGCTGGCATCAGCACTGACGGTGGTCATTGCCTCCAATGTCGGCCTCCCAATCAGCACAACCCACTGCAAGGTAGGAGGGGTAGTGGGGGAATGGCTTTGGCTCAGTGTGAGATCGGTGTTCCCAATTCTGGTGCTCGCAGGGCTGAGCTGTGTGGGAGGCCCCACTCTGGGCTGCTGGCCACTGTCAGCTCCCAGCTCTGCCACTGGCCTCTCAGTGTGAGGTGGCAGCAGCTGCCTCGGGGTGGCTCCCTGGGGTGCTTGGGAGATGGTGGGAGAAAAAAATCCCTTTCATGGTCCCCTAGGCTCTGCCAAGAGGCTATAGGAACCCAGGTGCTGCGGGGTCATGGTCCTGTCACCCCTCTGGGGTGGCAACTCCTTGCCCTGCACTCCCTGCCTGCACTCTGTGAGGTCCCCACAGGCTGGAGCAGGACCCAGGGCTCTGGCCTGAGGGGTAAGGGAGCACATCCTTGGGGGGTGCAGCTGCCTGCTCTGGTGCTGAGCAGTGCCCTGACTCCTTGGGCAGGTGGGCTCAGTGGTCTCAGTGGGCTGGCTGCGCTCCAGGAAGGCAGTGGACTGGCGCCTCTTCCGAAACATCTTCATGGCGTGGTTTGTCACTGTCCCCATCTCCGGCCTCATTAGTGCTGCCATCATGGCTGTCTTCAAGTTCGCTGTCCTGGAGGTGTGAGGGCACCAGGGCTCCCACTGCTCCTGCTTCTCACTGCTGTCCTCCCTCAAGGAGCCACTGAGGCTGTCTGCTGTGGGGTGGTGGCTGCGCCCACCTGCACATAGTGCTCTCACTGAAGAATCTTTTTTTTTTTAATATAACTGTCTTGGCGCTAACATTGTGGGGGGTGCGCTGCCATGGCTGTATCTGCCCACAGGTGACCCCCCTGATCTGCTGTAGATGTAGATAAGGAGTTACTGGGGGTCACTTTCTCACTTCTACTCATCCCCTGGTTGTGATTCCTTGGGGGAAGGACAGAAGTTGGTCCTTGCCTGCCCTGGAAAAAAGGGCTGGGTAGTTGTGGGGTACCCCTCGTGCAGGCTGTGCAGTGTTCAGCTTTGCCTCCATTGCCATAGTGCTATGGACACCATCCTGCTCGGGGGCCCTGGGGGCTGCCCTCTGGCCTCCTGTCACTGCTGCTACCTCGGACTTAATAAAGATTTCCTTCGTATGCCAGTGCTGCCTGTGGTTCTGGGGATTTGAGACACAGTGAGGGCCAGGTGCTACCCCTGCCTTGGCCCTGTGCTCTAGGAGGCAGCTGGGGCCAAAGCTGACAGCTCCGCGTGTCCCCTGTATCATGGGAGGAGCTTTAAACAGCCCTGCACAGGGGTTATCGGGGCCATACACCTGGGGGCGGCTGCCCCTGTCCTCAGCCCCATCACCGGGGTGGGGGGAGGTGTTTGTGTGTGTGTGTGTGTGTGCGTGTGTGTGTCCGGCCGTGTGTCCGTCCCTCCACAGCCCTGGGACGGCAGTTGCTCTGCCGCCTCTCCATGTGCCGTGCGCTACTCCCTCCTGCCTGGGTCAAGGCCGGTCCCGCGGCGCCACGTCAGTGGTCCCGGGCTGTCGCAAGAACCTCGGTGGGGGCAGCCGGGAGTGCTTGAGCGAGGGGTCCCATGGGGCGACACACGTAGGTTTTGAGAGGTGCTTGATGTGCTGCGTGAGGACGCTAACGCAGGCCCCTGGGGCGGGGGTCGCTGTGTCCCACGGGACGTGGGTGCTCCATCCTGTCCCGATCTTCCCCCTGTTGTGAAGCTGGGATGTATTTGCCCGGCCCCCGCCGCGGTCGGGGCGGCTTTGGGGCGGCGGCGAGGCCGGTCCCTGACCCCGGTTAATGATTCGCCGCCGGGCTGTTCCCGCTGCCAGCGGCGCCCCTGGGCAAACAGCAGCCCAGGGCTCTGGGCCCGGGGGGCTGGGGGGGGACACGACGCGGGCAGCGTGGTGGCACGGCCGAGGAACGGGGAGCCCCGTTCAGGGCGGGCACCGGGAGCCCTCCGCGTGGGCGGGGGCCACGCCCGAGGAGGTGTCCGGACCCCGTGGGGGGAGCACGGGGCGATGACCGCCCCTTTTGGGGGTCACTGCCTCGGGGTGCCCCGGCTCCGTCCCGGTTGTGCTGCCCGAGGCGGGGCCAGGCACGGTCGGTGGCCGGGGCGGGGCGGTTGCGCAGGTCCCCGTTAAAGTGGCGGCGGCCGAAGGCGGTGGCCGGAGGTGGTGGCGATGCGCAGCGAGGGGCAGCGGGGCCCNACCCTGCGGAGGGACTGCCAGCACCGGTGGGCTGGGGAATGCGGGGGGACTGGCGGGAAATGAGGGCAGCCAGCAGGACCTGGGCATGCGGGGCCGGGGCTTGGGGAAGGACAGGTGGGAGGGCACATGGGGACGGGAGCAGGACCCGAAGAAAGGGCCCCGGGGTTCAGATACGGGAGAGGACCCTTGTCGTATCGGGAGGGGGCAGAGGCCCTGGCTGTCATACAGACATGCCGCGGTGGGGGCAGGTCCAAACAGGGGTCACTATCCCCCCTCCCTGGACACCCTCTGCCCCCTCTCCCTCCTCCAGCTCCACTTCCAGCTCCACAGCCCATTTTTCTACTCCAATTACTTGCTGTGGGGGCCCTGGGGTGGGATGAGCACACAGCCCTCCCAGAGCACTGACCAGAGACTGGGATAGGGAAACATAACCCCATCTCTTCTCTGCACCACCCCCAGCCCTAAACCTCTCCTCAGCCCATAACTCCTCCTAAACCTCTCCTCCCCCGTGGTCACCCCCAGGATCTTTGTCAACCGGAGCCTGGCACTGGAGAAGATTAAATGTTTTGGCTTTGACATGGACTACACCTTGGCCAGTACGTTTTGGGGGGGCCATAAGACAGGGTGGGGTAGCTGTGGGATTCCCTCAGACCCTGCCCACATCCCCCTTTTCCCCTTGCAGTGTACAAGTCCCCTGACTATGAGGAGCTGGCTTTCACCCTGTTGCTGGAGCACCTTGTTGCCATTGGGTATCCTCCTGAGATCCTTGCCTACAAATATGACCCCACCTTCCCCACCCGGTCAGTTTGTGGAGGGGGTCTCAGAGGTGGGAGGGGAGGGGAAGTGAGCCCCCCACTGACTGACAGCTGTGTGGTGCAGGGGGCTGGTGTTTGATGCCCTGTATGGGAACCTGCTGAAGGTGGATTCCCACGGGAACCTGCTGGTCTGTGCCCATGGCTTCCGCTTCCTCAAGGGGTGAGTCTGGGAATTCACCATCCCTGGGGCAGGGGGAAGTTCAGGGGTCCCTCAGGGTGGAGTGCAGCTCCATGCTCCCTCCCCAGAGCCAAAATCCTCCACTATTACCCCAACAAGTTCATCCAGCGGGATGACATGAAGCGCTTCCACATCCTCAACACCCTCTTCAACCTCACAGGTGAGTGAGAACCCCCATTGTCCTGGCCCTCCCACCACCCTGGGGTGCTGTCCTGCCCTTCACCCTGTCTCACAGCCCTCTCCCCCACAGAGGCCCACCTCTATGCCTGTCTCGTGGATTTTTTCACCAACTGCTCCAGATATGTCAAGTAAGGGGGAGGTGGTGGGTGGGGGCCTGGTATTGGATCGGACAGGGGTTAAATCTTGGGGGAGCTTCCCTTGGCAGGGCAGCCCCTTCACTCTCTCCATTCCTGACTGTTGCAGCTGTGACACTGGCTACAAGCATGGGAACCTCTTCATGTCCTTCCGCAGCATGTTCCAGGATGTGCGCGAGGCCATGGACCATGTCCACCTCTCTGTGGGTGCAATGGGCAGGGGCTGGTGGTGGTGGGTGCTGAGGGTGCTGGGCTTTTCCCACTTGCACACCATGGGAGATTTTGGCCAGCCCCACTCTACCCCTTCTGCAGGGCTGCCTCAAGGAGAAGACGCTAGAGAACCTGGAGAAATACGTGGTGAAGGATGTGAGTTGTGCAGACCCCTATGGACACCTCCCTACTCTGCTCCCCTCAGTCAATTCCTTGTAGCCGCCTCTGGGCTCCCTGCCACTGATTTGTTCCTCACTAGCCCCGTGTGCCACTGCTGCTGAGCCGCATGAAGGAGGTGGGGAAGGTCTTCCTGGCCACCAACAGTGACTACACCTACACTGACGTGAGTAGGGAGTGTCCATGTCCCCCCCCCCGCCGCCAGCAGGTCCAGCCTGCCCAGGATGGGGGAGGCAGAGGGGATGTGTTGAAGCAAGGCAGGGTCTGCCTTCCCTGGGGGCAGCAGTGATGATGCCAGATGTCCTTGCAGGCCATCATGTCCTACCTGTTTGACTTCAGCAATGAGGACAAGGTGAGTCTGTCCCCAGTGTGGGCTGGGTGGGACGCACAGGGTGTTATTAGCACCCTCTTGTTGACCCCCTCCCCGGCATCCACAGGCTGACGTCCCACAGCGCCCCTGGAGGTCTTATTTCGACCTAATTGTGGTGGACACCCGCAAGCCCCTCTTCTTTGCTGAGGGCACTGTCCTGCGCCAAGTTGACACGGTGGGGACCTCTCCCCTGCTGCAGGGCTATTTAGGGTGGTGGGCACTATTTAGGCACTGAAGGGGCTCCTGTGGGCACAGCAAGGTAGGTTCACGGCTGGTTGGACACCGAGCAGGCACAGATCACAGTGTCCCTGTCCTGGGGTCCTCTTGTCCTGCAGGACACGGGAAAGCTGCGCATTGGGACATACACTGGCCCCCTCCAGCACTGTGCTGTCTACTCCGGTGGTAAGCGCCCTGCTGGGCTCTGTGGGCAGCATAGGGAGACATGCCCACCCCCCCCACCACCTTGACCCCTGCCTGTGACAGGTTCCTCAGATGTGGTGTGTGACCTCCTCGGTGTGAAGGGCAAAGACATCCTCTACATGGGGGACCACATCTTTGGGGACATCCTCAAATCCAAGAAGCGGCAGGGCTGGCGCACCTTTCTAGTGGTTCCTGAGCTGGCCCGTGAGCTGCAAGTCTGGACAGAGAAAAGTGGTGAGCAGCACTGGGCTGGGGACACAGACTTTGCCATGCAAGGGGAGGAGGCCCGGAGCCCCCTCCTATGGCAAAACTGCCACAGTGGGCCATGCCCTGACCCTCTTGGTTGGTTGTGCTGGGCAGTGGGTGATGCTCCTGCACTGAGCTGGCCCTGTTGCCCTTGCAGAGCTGTTTGAGGAGCTCCGGAGCCTGGATGTCTTCCTGGCTGAGCTGTATCAGTGAGTCGGTTGGGGTGGGAGACAGGCAGGGGTGGGAGCACCTGTGGGGAACCCTCCAGGTGAGCCCTTAGCTGGGTCTGTTCCATTCCAGGCACTTGGACAGTGGCAGTAATGAGCGTCCAGACATCAGCTCCATCAAGCGTCAGATCCAGGTGACACCCAGGGCACTATCCCAGCTGACACACAGCTCAGCTCACCCCCCTGCCACAACTTCCTCTGTGGGGGGCCCCCCAGGGGCTGTTGGGTGCCCTGACTGTCCTGGTCCACCCACAGAAAGTCACACATGAGATGGACATGTGCTATGGGAAGATGGGCAGCCTCTTCCGCTGTGGCTCACGTCAGACACTCTTTGCCAACCAGCTGATGCGCTATGCAGACCTCTATGCTGCCTCCTTCATCAACTTCCTATATTATCCCTTCAGCTACCTCTTCCGGGCACCCCCTGTCCTGGTACGCAGCCCCCAGCCCCTGCTGGTCACCCACTGTGCCTCAATTTCCCTAACTCCCTGAGGGGGGCATGGGGCTGATAGAGGTGTTGGGTGGGCATCCAACCCCTTGGCTGGTTGGTGCCGGCCTCTCTCTGGGAGCCTTGTCCACCACCCGCCTGCAGATGGCCCATGAGTCAACAGTGGAGCACTCTCGCCTGGACTCAGGGGATGCCGTCACTGCCCTTCCTCCCTGGCTGGCCCATCATGGTGATCCTGGCCAGCAGGTGGGTGGCAGGGAACAGAGGGGCAGAAGAATATGGGCATCCTGCCACCCTGATGCCCTTGAGGTCCTGTGCCCACTGAGCCCTTTCTGCACTGTCTCAGGTCCCCCAGGACTCGAGTGGGGAGGAGGAAGATGATGGAGAAGCCTGAGCATACCCCAACTGCTGCCATGCCAGGTGCCAGACCCACAGGAGGGCATTCAGTGGCCCTGGACCACTTGCACTGCCAAATCGAAGCCACTCATGGCCAGCTACCATCTCTGGTGGCCACAGGATGGCTGATGACTGACCATGGCCCCTGACTCATGGTCCCTGTCACACCTGTCCCTGGGCAGCTGGGACCTTCTCCTGCCTGTCCAGACAGGAGAGGGCCCCCCCAAGCCAGCTAGCTCCTGCCCCTTTGACCTCTCCTCACCTCTCCCACCAGCTCAATGCCAGCCTGGGGCCATCCAACACCAGGGTGAACAGGCAGTGCCACTGGAAGCCTCACTGCAGCAGTTGGGGTCCCAGCAGGTCCTTCCCCTTTAGCCTCTGGACCTGGCCATGAGCACTGCAGTGCTGGGTGGAGCTCTGGAGGTGGAGCTCTGGAACCTCCTTCACTTGCTGTTCCCCTTCTCTTTTTTCTACCCTTTTCTATTTATAAAAGATACTCAAAACTCCTGGCATCGCAGAGACATAAAATTGGCTGCTTTAAAGGAAAACTGCTTTGTCCTTGCACCTGAGAGGAGGAGGCAAAGGGCAGTCTCCAAATCCTTGTCCAGCAGCTGGGACAAGCACAAGCCCCTGGGGAGAAGGTGGCAGCCCCAAGCTATCCCCACCTCTGCAGAGGGGCCCAGGCCAGCAGCGCCCCAGAGGGGAGCCAGGCCCCTGCCAGAACTCCAACACACTGCTCTGAGACTTCTGCCAGCATCCATGATTTAATAGAGATGCTGAGCCAAGGCTGGGGCTGGGTGCATTGTGAGGGAGAGGGGAGGCGAAAGAGCGTGATGGGGACCAGGACCACTGCTTGCTGGGGCTGGATGGATGACAGTAGGGCTCCCCTCATCTTCCACAGCTGCCATATGGTCACTGTTCACAGCAGAGGGCACCTGCCAATCCCCTCGCCAGCCTCTTGCCTGGTACCTTGTGCTGCTGCCTGCTTCAAATGCAGGGAGAGCAGCAGAGGGGGCCTGAGTACACTTACAGGGCTCATCTGTCCCCAGACCCCAGCCATGTCTAGGAGTTGGGGGCCTGGCCTGCTGCACCCCAAGACCCTCTGCAACTCTTGGGGCTGCTGTCAGTCTCAGGGCCTGTACAGAAGCTGCTGGGGCACTGCAGGTTCCCCAGCCCCTCAGGCAGAGCCATTATTACCACCTGTGCTTCCAGACACCAGGGCTGCATATATCCCTCTCAGCAGGGGACATACAGATGGTGTCCAGGTAGGGCACGAGGCAGTTCCAGACCAAATTGCTCAGGACATTGCTTCCAAACACGGGGGGAGTGCCTGGAACATCACAGTCCAACTGACACCATTCTACAGCAGGAAAACCAGAGTGTGTGTCATCTGGCAGAGGAGCAGAGGGCAGTCCTGGGGGACAGTCCCAGGAGACACAGCTGGTGTGTCCACACCACTCCCTAGACTCCACACAACTCTACTGCAAGTTTTAATATATTTAAACCAGCATTTAGATATTTGATACAAGCTTATTCTGTGCCATGCCCTCCCGTCTACATTGGAGGATCAGCAAGAGCACTCAGGGGCATATGTACAAGGTAGCACAGTGGGCAGACAGCCTGCCCCTGCTGGGAACCCCTCAGGAGCTCTTGAGGGGATATGAACTCAAACCCTCCAGCTCTGTCACTTCTGGCAAAGCCATGTTTTTCCGGAATAAGAAGCAAGTCTCCTCCTCAGCATCCAGGATTTCACTGAGGGATGACACCACAGGGTCATGGTCCTTTAGCATCTCTGGGTAGTGACTCCTAGCCCTCTCAATTCGTAGTGAGCGTCGCACGGGTGTCAGGAATTTCAATTCTGGGCCTTCCAGGAATTCCTTTCCTCTATGGGGAGGACAAGAGCCTTGGGTAAACCCTGTGGAGGACCACCGGCTTGGAGGGTGTGTGCTACCAGGAGCAGGAGGTTCAGCCTTACCTGGATGCAGATGTAACCTGTAACTTGACTGCAGGGGGAAGAGAGGTCACAGGCCTCCCCACCAGGCCTGGAGTCGATGCTGTGGGCTGCCTCTCACCTGGACAAGGCGTGGTAGGCTCCCAAGGAATGGGTTCCTCAGCCTTTTCTCCTGGCAGGAGAGGAAGAGGGCAACACAGTTGCAGAAAGCAGCTGCTGGGGAGGGATTACGCCTCTGGACAGGGGCAGGATGCCTGCCTGCAGAGGCTTGCTGGGCCAGGACCCTCCCCAGCCCAGGTAGAGTAACTATCCCATTTTTCACATCAGGGTTCCAGACTTTCACAACACTCATCAGGAGGGACAGGAGGCGCAAAACAGACTGTAAACCGTGTTGCTTCCTAGCTGGCAACACCAGGGAGCTCCCACCTGCCCATGCTCCAGTCAACCCCACAACAATCAGGTTACCTTCCAATTTTTGGCCTGCATCCTTCAAAATATTGAGAGTGGTTTCCCTGAGCTCCTCCACTGGCTGCAGGAAAAGAGAACATGGGGTCAGGGCAAGTCTGGCATGGGAATGGAGACCAGAGTTACAGCTGAATAGGAGGAAAGACTTTTGCTGCACCACAGCAACCTATGCCAAGGACAGCAGGAAGAGGCTGGAGGATCCCCCTTTGCCCAGAGGGATCCACCAGCACTCAGCACAGCTGGCCAGCTGCCCACCCTGCATGGGCACATCCTGCCGCATGGAATGGGACTGGCAGCTCTAAAAGACTTTTTCACCAGTGACTAATGCTGCTAAACTCATTCCAAAACCTGCCCCCTGGATCTTGAGGAAGCCCTCCAGAGCAGAGGTGGGGAACACAGGGAGCTGGCATGCCCCACTCACCTCAGCCCCAGCACTGACTGCTTCTCTGTACAGCTGCAACACATCAAAGGGACCATTCCGGGCCATCAGCTTTGCTTGGCAGATCCAGAATTTGGCAAATTTCTCTGCCTGGGGCAAAAGGGACAGCACTGCTGTGAGCTCCTCTGCATGGACACCCTGCAAGGAGAACGGTAAGGGCCTGAAGACAGGTGTGCATGGCACGGACAAGTGTGTGCACCAGGAAGCAGTTCATGCCTGACCACAGCTCCCAGCACTCTTCAGGAGGAAGGCCTCAAAAGTCTGGGTTTGCAAGTCTGCTACATAACCATGGCAGATAAAAGCTGTCCTGCCTCTATCTCCCTCCTGGATAATTGAGTCTAGTATTCCAGAGGGGTGTCAAAGGATAGACTCCAGTGCTGGCATTAATTGGGGCCAGTAAACCCTGGAGCAGGGCTAGCAGTCAGTACTCCCAGTAACTGTTGTCCACCAGAGCCCTACCTCAAGCTGTGACACCCACCAGGGATCTACCTCAAGTTGGCTTTATCAGCCTGAGCTGCTGCTGTAGAGTGCACTGCCAGGTTCCAGGACACTGTCAGTGACATACACAAGATCCATGCTGGCTTTGGCTGGGGTAGAATTAATTTCTTTCCCAGTGGTTGGTATGGAGCTGTGGTTGGGATTTGTGATAAACATAAATGTGACGATAAGAGGTATTTCCATTATTGCTGAGCAGGATTTACACAGAACCAAGGCCTTTTCTACTTTTTATGCTGCAACACTGGCAAGGAAGCTGGAGATGTGTGGGAAGCAGAGGAGACACAGTCAGGAGAGTGTGTCTACAGACTACAATAGACCAAAGAGATATTCCAGACCCTATACTGAGTATATAAAGTGGGGGAACATTTGGAGTGATGCTGTTTCCCAAGTTACCACTTCATGTGATGGAGGTGGTAGAACACTTGCCTGGTCATGGGAAGCAGGGAGTCGATGTTTTGCTTTGCTTGTGTGTACAGCTTTTGCTTTCCCAATTAAACTGTCTTTACCTCAACCCATGAATTCTTTGTCTTTTACCCTTATGATTCTCTCCCCAGTCCTGCTGGTGGAGGTCTGTGTGAGCAGCTGCATGGGGCTTGGCTGCTGGCTGCGGTTAAACCACAACAGTCTTTTTTGACATGGTACCTCTCCATTCTCCCAGTCAGCACCACTCACTGCATGCCTTTGGCCTACCCAGCACTTTATGAGGACTGTTTCTTCCTATGTTTTCCCTCTGGCAACTGAACACTTGTTCCCAACACCTCCTAGCTACTGGAGGGACATGGCCCTCAGCCCCAGCCATGCTCCAGGAGAGGAGAAACTCATTCAAACAGCTCCCTTCCCATTCCAACCTCCTCAATGAGCTTCAGGCACTCAGTCAATATGCTGTTGATCTTCACTTGGCAGTGCTGCTCTGGATTCTCTTGCTTCTCTTTAGCTTTGACCTTTCTGCAGGACGGCTGCACTGCCTGCTTCTGAAGCAGCGTCATTGGGGGCCGCTTGTATTTCTTGCCTTTGGATGCCAACCACTCTTCCAGTTGTTTCCTGTCCAAGAACCAAGAGATCACAGTTACCACCCCAGTAGCTTGGCAAGAGCTGGCTGTTTTGCCTTGGAATCTCCCTTTAGCCAACTTCAGCTGATTAAAAAGAATCAGTATATGTCTCAGAAACACACCTGAGCTCTAGACTGGGAAAGGAAAACACTCTCAAGCATAAGCCTTGAGGCTAAAGCAGGAGAGCAGCCACACACTCTCCTTCCACTTATTGAATCAGTGGGAGAGGAACCCAGAGTGCCACCCAACATCATCCCCAACACCTTCTTTTTCAGGGCATTAACCTCCCAACAAGCTTTTGCTGATAAAAGACTTTGGACTCTGTTTTCAGCAGGATGGTGCTGGCTCACCCAGTCAAATCCTTTAAATCCTGCTGTTTCCTGGAGGCAGGACCCAGACAGTGAGAGCTGCCACTTACTTACGATCTGCAGCTGTTGGGATCCTTGGAATGCGCCTAGCCTGCATGCCACTCGCCTTCCGCAGCTCTGGTGTAAGCTGATTTCTCCTACTTCTCAAATCATCCTCAAGTACATGAGTTTTGGAATTGTGTATGCTGTGAGGCTGGTTTGGGTGACCTGTCCTTTGGGATGCTGCTGTGTGTCCAGGAGGCACCACCTTCATGTCTTTCCTGTCCATCCCATCTTTAACCACGGGCCTTGGCCATGGCAAAGGGACACCTGAGTTCAGGCTGGATTTCAGGTTTGTGGTCCCCTGGGGCTTGCTAGGAAATCTTCTCACTGGGAGAGGCTGGCTGTGGCGCTTAAGACTTCCCCCTGGAGCTGTTCCAGGTTGCCTCACTGTAGTAGTTTTTCCCTGGTTTGTCCCTGGGTTTTTATGTAGCAAATTAGCAGAAGCAGGAAGGAAGTGAGACGGCTGCAGTGGCTGAGTTCTGATACTTGTATTTTGAGATATGCTCTTTGATTCTGGCAGGGTTTTCCTGAATTTATCCAGAACTGGCTCTTCCTTAGCCTGGCAGTTACTAATTCTGTCTTTTGAACCCAGAACAGGCCTTGATGTTACAGCTGAGCTTTGCCTGTGGGCCAAGACACTCTTCTTCTCAAGACTGTTTACATCAGATTGGAAAGTTCTGATCAGCTCCAGGGATGTGGAGGCTCGTGGGTCGAAGTTTTCCTTGTGACAGACCAGCCTGTCCTGCAGCCCCTCATTCAGGGAGTGAGGTGCCCCAGGAGGAGAGTGGTCACTTCCCACCTGAGGTGCTGCTGCAGTGACAGTCTCCTGTGCAGACTTCTGGCTCCTTTCTGGATTTAAGTGACCAGATCTTGAAGGTGGGACCCTGCCTCTAGTCTGTGCAGAAGCAGCAAGTGTCATGTTGTTCCCTGGCTGCACTGGACGTGCCCCTCCTGCTCTCTGGGATGTATTTGAAGGCTTCTTCTGAGCAGTGTGGCCAGTGTGCTGTGTGCATTTGGCTCCAAACTTGCCATCTTCTTGAGTACCCTCCATCACATTCTCAAGAACATCCTTCTTGTTCCTGTAAACCTGGAAAGACAAAGCAGCCATCAGCTCCAAGGAGAATGCAGCTTGGTCAGACCCTGAGAGCTGGCCCAGGAGACAGTCATGTGACAAAGCAGCCATCAAAACAACAATAACACCCACCAAGACACAGGCAAATGATCAGTCTCCCAAACTGAAACTCCTAAGATAAACTGCTAAGCAAGCGAAACTCCTTTGAAAAATTCTGACAGCTGACTTATTGCCAGCTATTTAGCAATCCATGGTATGTCCCCCATTTGGAATCAGGAACTCATGACTCTGACTTGTGGATGTGGTTTTCAAAGCAAGTTACAGATCTGAATTGCAGCCAGGATGAAAAATTATGATAACTAAAGTACATTCTCCTGTGACCCTATAAGCAAGCAATCCTGAGTGAGACCTTTTGAGCTCTCTTGGACTGTGTAGGCTGTGACCAGCATCTCCCTCTGAGTGGGGCTTCTCAGAGCCAGCAAACTCTCATGTTTGCTGTACTTGGAGGAACAGCGAATGATGTCAACAGAGCCTGGGCTGATACCCCCTTTCCCCAAGGTTCAACCCTTTGCCTGTTGAGAAGATACAAAGGCACCAAGATGTTGCTGTAGGACATGAAATCAGACCACATGACTCCAGAATTTGTCAGAAGGTTAAAAAGAACTATTTATTTAGAGTTTGACTTCTTTATATACTAGGTCGCTAGAGCTAAACCAATTGTGTTAGAAGTAACACCCATTTAATCACATTGACCAACACAGAGAGACATCAAATTGTCTCCACCTCCAAAGAAGAATGAAAACAAAATAGAGTTAGTAAAAACATCTTCTTTTGTTTACAGAAAGTTCCATGAGAACAGAGTTTTAAAAATCAAAACATCTCAGGCTGAAAAAACAGGGCTACATCAACATGAGTCCTTCACTGAATTTGAGGGGAATTTTTCACACATATATACCTTGTACAAACTCTTTAGGTCTATGTGTGTGTAAGTATGCTAGAGTAAATGTTTTATGAATGTGCCTTTCCTTGGTTCTTAAGTACTTTAGATTTTTAAGTCAGGTCTGTAAGCAAGTTATAGTAAATTCTATATAAATCCTTTGTTAAATTGTTTAACTTAACCTATTCATTAAGTGCTGTTAAGTTTAAGTGCTGTTAGAACCTTCAGGCCTAAACTGTTGGTCAAGCCCAGTGCTCAGATTAGCAAGGCAGTCTGCTCTGAATCTTGTGACTCAATAAACCTTCCTTATTTCCTTTTTTATCCTAACCCTTTCCTTCCCGTGCCCCACTCCCCCAACCTCCGTGTGATAATTTTTGTGTCATTTTTGGTTTTAGATTGATTGATTTTTGATTTTAGCTTGCTTTTTCTCTATGTGCTATGACCATCCAGTAAGTAGTAGAGTGAACCTTGACAATGAACTTTGTCACTCTTCACTTTTATATTAAACCTGCTTTTGCTGATACCTTTGCCAGGGATTCTTTAAGCAACTATAAAACACTCATTCACGACAGGGGACCCCATTCTGCCCAGGTTCACTTAAAGCATGGAAGACTCAAACTTCCTACTTACATGCTTGAGTTTAGAAACTGGTTCTGAGGGTAGATTCAGGTGATTAGTCCAGTCCTTTAAAAAGGGTCTGTAAAAATCCAGTAAGTCATCAGGTTATTTAACAAATTATCAGGTTATTTATCAGCCATAAGAGAAGCAGAAAGAGTTAAATATCTAACCCACTGCCGGTTGTCTCAGACACAGGAGTTTAGGAGTAGCTTTCAAAAACCTGTCAAGGAATACTACCATATACTATTAATTCCTTTTCTTTTGTGTGGCAACAGAAAGGCAACACAAGCCATTAACATCCAAGGTTGTCACAAAACTTCCATGGACAGCAAAACTACCCAAACTGATTCCTGCAGGTGGTGGTCTGCTAGGTAGTGGGTTTGGAGGCTCCCAAACTGCCCAGTGTGTCACAGACAGCTGAGGTCTTGCTGCTGCCAGGCTGCAGGTTCTAGTGGTGCCTTGGAGTATCCTGACCAGAGTTCACTGCAGTGTGGCTGATCCACAAGCCCTGCAGCTGTTCAGGCACTGCAGCTAAGCAGGAAGGTGGGACAGCAGGCCACTGTCAGCTCCCACAATTCTGTCCTCCCCTTCTCCTTTGCAGAGATCTGGGGCCCTCTGACAGCAGCCAGCTGTGGAGTTCTCCCATGCCTCTGCTCCAGGGTAGCAGCTCAGACCTCTGGGGAGAATAATGCCTGCATAAGTTTTCTTTCTGTAAGAAAGAGCCTAGAGAGCGAGGGAACCATCCTCTGTTCTGCCCAAGTGCTGCACTATGCTGAAAAGAAAGGTCATGAATCTTCTCTCATTTCTATTGTATTAGTGGTGTTTCCCAGAGCCTGCTGACAGGGACTGGTTTGCTTTTTGTGCTCTTTGATCCTGCTTCTTCTCTTCACATTTTCCTGCCAGATGCACAGAAAATGCCCCTTCCTGATATTAACATATTCCAAGGCCACTGGAAGCTGCCATTAAAAACCAGTGGCGAGACTCCCATCACCCTTTCCTTGAGATCTGGTTCGAAATCTGAATTTTTAACAGCAAGGCTTGTTCTGCCGTAGCCAGGAGCTAAGATGAGAAAGTTTCACAGAGTCTCATAAAATATGCAGAAGAGACACCATCAGCCATTGGGAAATGCCAGCACTCAAACCATTCCTTTGCTCCTGCTGCAGTAACTATAGACTAGTGCCAGGGTGCTGTGGGGGCAGAGCCCAGACAGCAAGGCCCTGGCAGGAGCTGGTTCTTTGCAGACAAGCCAGAGAAGGTAGACACTGGCCAGTGGGGAGAGCCAGCCATACCTCAGACCTTTACATATCACCTCATCCAAGCCAAACATCCTCCTAACTTACTTTGCACTTGGACATTTTAGCCTTTCCTTGGCTGCTTGGCAGTTCTGCAGCTGCCTCCTTCGTTGTGCTGCAGAGAGATGACAGGAAACGCAGTGCACACAGCATGGTCTCAGTACTCAAAGAATGTGTACCCATGACAGTGGATTTCTGTTACTCTCAAACACTACATTGCACACCTCTTGACCTCCCTGCCTGGGGAGCCTGGCAATGCTGCTCCCAGAAACTCCCATGCACATGATATTGCCCAGAGGCTCATTGGCACTTAAACTTCCTGATCCTCACAGCATGATGCCACTCAACACCTCAGCCGTGCACGGCTCAGTTTGCAGAAGGAAAGGGGAGATGCTGCCCATGATTCCGTTTCCAGCTGTGTATCCCGCAGGCCTGCACCGACTAGCAGCCAAGCCTTCTTCTAACACAAGAGGGAAAAGCAAGGAGTGTCTCAACAGGAGGACAGAGAATACTTCTGACACCCACAGTTTGGCTGTGGCACCAGGGCATCTCACAGCCAGAGACCAGCATCACCCCATCCCCAGACAGAGCCCTAGTGCCTAACTCTCTCCCAGTCTCACCTGATCACTCACATCTCGCCCTGGGCTTTAGGGACATGTCAAGCCTCCCCTGCCCGCTGCTTCCCAAGCTTTCCACTGAGCCCCAAGAGCAACACGACCTCCCAGCCCACCCCCAATCCTCCCACACTGCCTTCTCCCATACCGTGTCCCTGGGCCCGTTTTGTGGGCCCCTCCCGCGGGTTCACACACCCACACCGCCCCCACTCAGCCTCTCTCCCAAGGCCTCAGCAGCCCCTCAGGCCGCCCCTGTCACCCTCCCCATAGGCCCATCTTTGCCCGCCTCCAGTCCAGCACTCCCACAGAACTCGCGACCTCCCCACGGGGTACCCGCCCCAGAGGGTCTGCAGATCGCAGCGCCCCCACATCCCAGGGCCTCATGGCTCCATTCTCCTCCGCCCCCATGGGCCCCTGGGCCGCCCGCACCCCCCAGCACCGGGACCCCTCAGACCCAGCTCCGAGGCTCCCGGCCGCTCCATGGCGGGCGCTGCCGCGGCACAACCGCCGGCACTCCCAGGAACCGCCGCACCGTCTTTATTGGCCACCGCCTTCTTCAAACTGACCAATGCGGAGAGCCAAACGCCGGCTTCGGCTCCGTTATTGGCTGAAGGGGTAGGGGGCGGTGACAATGCGTCCCCTCCGGCGGCCGCAGCCGCTGGGGCGCGGCGGGTGCCTGCAATGACAGCGCCGTGACAGGCCACGTCGTGCCAGGGCACGGTGTGCCAAGCCGTCCCACGTCTGGCCACGCAATGCCAGGCCAGGCCAGGCCAGGCCAGGCCATGCCACATAATGCCATACCAGGCCAGGCCAGGCCAGGCCATGCCACATAATGCCATACCACGCCATTCAATGCCACGCAATACCACGGCACACCATGCTATGCTGCACCATGCTGTGCCACATGGTAAGGCATGGTGTGGTGTGAAATTGCATGATATGGTACACCACATCATACTGTGTGATACCATGCCACACCCTGTAATGCTACGCCATGCCACTCATTGTCTGGCTGCACTGTGGCCCACCATGCAATGTTTGGCTGCAGCTGGGGCAGACGTGACAATTCCAGGCAGCTGCCAGGGCTGCTGGGGATCCACCATGGGATGCCCACCCAGTCACCTCCCAGCTGTGGTGTGGGCATGGAGACAGAGTGCTGGAGGGTCCTGCACAGGTCAGGGTGGTCCCTGGGCTGTGGGGTGGCCCTCCACTCCCTGGGTTTTCACCCAAAAAGCAGCCAAAGAAGAAGGATTTTCCCATCCAAAACCCCATCCCCTACGAGCAATGAGCTGAGCAGTGCTGTCCTAGAAAACTTTTTATTTCCACCTCCATCCACATACAAATTAAAAGCAAAAATAAATAAGGGGGCACAATAAATAAGTAGGAAAGCAATGGGCAGACACAATAAATAAATAAATAAATACAGATTGGGGTGGCTCGAGCCCATGGGGCCCAGAGCTGCTTAATTTCACATGAACTAGACAGGGAGTGGGTTGTCTCCCAGGGGGTTGTACTTAGTACATACAGCCTGAAAACCGGTGACTGCCGGTTGGGTTGATGCAGGGTCCTCAGCGCCCACTCAGCTCATAGGTAGCAATGTTCACCTGGTCTGGGGTGTTCGTGATGCTGACAGGCTGGCGGGGCTGCAGGGATGTGCAAATGAACCAGCCGGGGAAGGCAGCTGACTCAAAGCGCGTGGTCCCCTCAGCTGGGCTGTCCAGGCGATAGAAGATGAAGCGGGTCAGCTCCACGCTCTCAATATCCTTCCTGATGTCAGCTTCCTATAGCCAGGGGGGTGAAATGGGGATCAAGGTGGAATGGAGCCCCCAGCCCCACAGAGGACAGATTGGTGAAGACCCCCTGCTCACCTCCAGCTGCAGCACGGGCCTGGTGCCACTCATCACACATGACATGTAGAGCTGGTAACCCTTGATACCCAATGCCACTGGCATGCTTCCAGACCTTGGACCACCCTGTGATGACCGGGGACGGTACAGAGCAATGTTGAGCTTCACTGCAGAGAGAAGGGACAGGTAAATGGGTGGTCCTGTGGTTGTGGGGCGGCTCCTGGGTGGTCCTGAGTCTGGGGACAGGGACATTGGGATGGGAGCATATGCTCTCACCTTTCCGTCCAGAAGAGGGTCCCTGCAGGTGCAGGGCCACCAGCTGGGTGGGTGACTCCAGTACGAAGCACTTGTGGTCAATGTCCAGGATGTCGAAGGACTGGGAGCGAGTGTAGCGGAAAACGGGTGCCCTGCTATAACTGCCCTTGATGCACTCAAAGGAGACAGGCTCTGTGGGGAGCAAGACAGTCAGGAGGATGCTGCCCCCAGGTCCAAGAGTATCCCCTAAGAATATCCTCTGGCTGGAGTGACACCCCTGACATCACCCTCATACCGAAAATATCATCCAAGAAGCTGCCAAGGTCACTATCAGCAAAGTCCTTGTGCGATGGCTGCTTTAGGAGCTTGGTCACAGCAACCACCAGGATGGCAGCCTGGCGAAAGGTCCTGGAAAGGTGTCCTTTTGTCACTGTCACCTGGATGCCCACCCCAGGCGATGTCAGCTCCAAGCCCAGCTGGGGCTTCTGGGGAAGAAAGGGGATGCAGGGTGAGAGCCTGGCTTCCATACGACATGGACCCCACCACTCCCACCGCCCCAGCGTTACCTTCTGCGGGCAAGGACAGCTGGGGCCATACAATGTCTCCTCGTTCAGGCTGAAAGGCAAAGGGAGATGATGAAGTCAAGGTCAGGAGCGCAGCATCACATCCCCAAAGTCCTCTCCGGCATGTCTATTCTTACCTGCTGCTCTCCAGTGTGTCCAAATCAGGGACGAATGCCATTGCTGCCACTGACTGCAGAGTCCTGGGCAGAGACTTCACAATACCTGCAGACTTCTGAGGCACTTGGCTGCCTGCTCCTGCCTGCAGTACTGCTTCGCTGCTCTCTGAGCCCTGTGTGAGTGTGGCTGGTTTTCAAGTGTCTCTAGAAGGAAGCGCCGTCAGAGTGGGATTTCCAGGTTTTGCAATGCCCGGTTTTGCCCAATAACTTTGTTGAGACTGGAGGACTGGTCGCCCCTAAGCAGTGCAGTGGAGAAGTGGAGCATGGAGCAGAGCAGGGGGCACTCCAGGACCAGAGGATGGGGCAGAGCAGGGGATGATCTGGAGCTGCGTTGTGGGGCAGAGCAGAAGGATGGTCCAGGGCTGGTGTATGGGGCAGAGAGTAGAGGGGATATTTGGGGCTGATGTGTGGGGCAGAGAGTAGAGGGGATATTTGGGGTTGATGTGTGAGGCCTGTGACCATGTGCCAACCGGCCATTCGGTTGACCCAGCATGGAGATGGACTCACTCAGTGCCAGCTCTGACCCTAGTCCCAATCCAGCCAATCCCAGCCCTAGCCCAGCTGTGATGACACTCACCCATGTCAGGACCGGGGATTGTGGGTGTCCCGGAAGGGGCCAGTGGTGCAAGTGCTGCCACTCCACCATTTCTTCATGGCTTCCTCCTGCACCACCCAGACCCCTGGTGCCACGGCCAGCCGTGCCTCCTCTGTCACCCTTCTTGTCCTCACTGCTCCAACATCAGTGGGTGCAGGACCCTGCTGTCCGCTCAGTTTCTTGTGCCTACGCATCTCCATATCCTGGGGATATGGCCTTCAGAGTCACGGCCTTTAGGGACTCCCCTCATCCTCATGGTCCACCCAGTGTGCCGGACATTGCATCATGCTGAGAGGGCTGGTGATGTGCGTGGCCAGGCTTGCGTGGACTTGGGCTATTGGGGTGTTTTCCATGGCACCCGTTTCACTTCCTGAAAGTGCCATCCAGCCACACACAGCTCCTATGGCCGAGACCGGCACCAGCATGACTCACAGTCAGGAAATTGCTAGAAACGCAGAGTTCCCAGAGCACCTCCTGTGCCCTGCTGGGCATCTGGTGGTTGTCACACATGGTGGGATATTCCCAAACGCTCCAGAGCAAGGGGTGCTCCATGACACAGTGGAGGTGCCTAGGCCATGGCAGAGGTCACCAGGCCATGGCTGGAGTCCTGAAGCCATGATGAGGGTTGTGAGCCATGAACCACGGTGCATCCCCAGGCCGTACCAAGGGTGTCCAGGCCATGATAGGGGTTCCCAGAATGTACAGCGGACCCGAGGCCACGCCTGTGCTGCACCGCGCCCTGCCCGGCGCCACCTCGCCCTGCCCGGCGCCACTCCGCCGCTTCACGCCGGACGGCGCAGCCGCATTGAGCTGGGCTCGAAGGGCGTGGCATAGGGGGCGTGGTGACGCGGCGTGATGACGCAAGGAGGGGCGGGGCGGGGCCGGACTGGTGGTCGGGGTGCTGTCAGAGCTGGGGCCACGAGCGGCGTGTGCGGATACGCCGGTGGGTTCCGCGGCAGGGCCGGAAGGTGGGGCCGGACCCCGCCGTGCAGGAGGGCTGGGGACGGGGTCCGGCGCCGGAGCGGGGCAGGGGTCGCGCCGGGGGCCGCGCTGGGCCAGGGACCCACGNCCGCTGTCCTTTCCCGCGCCCCCCGGCACGCGGGGCTAGCGCGCCCCTCACGGTGCCCCCGCGCCCCCCTGGGCCCCGCCGCGCCGCCGCTTCGTTCCCTTTGCCCGGTCGGGGAATGCCGTCCGAGCCCGCCGTGCCTCGCGGAGGTGTCTGGTGCCTTCTGGCGGGCCGGGGTCGGCCGTGTAGTGGCCACGGAGGGTCTGCCCCAGCCCCCGCCCGCTCTGAGGCCCGCGCCTGCCGCGGGCTAGAAGGTGCCCGGTGCTGGATAAGCTGTGGCTGCAGCCGGTGGCTCTGGCCCCGCCGCTTCCTGGAAGGTGGAATTTGTGCTGTTCTTAACTTAGAAAGCATTCCTAAGTCGCAAGTCGTTTACTAAGTCCCTGCCATCTAGGCGGGCGTCCCCATCCCGGCTGCGGGTGGGTCACTTGTAGCACGTTAATCTGCTTTTTGGCTTTTGGGGCCTTCATCACTTGTGGGCACTCCTGAGGTTTGACCTTTTGGTGAGGTTTGGGCTGTGACTAGCTGCCCCTCTGCACTCTCCTCAGTCGTCACTCCCAGTGTGACCTTTGCATTCCTGTGTGACCCTGATATCCCTTATCTCAGGCTTGGTTTCGTACTTCCTTGCTTATGGTTCTCTATTTTGATCCAGCTTGCAATCATCCCAGCTCCAAGCTTGCCTGTCTCTGTCCAGGCTCCTAGCTAACCCTTTCTGCAAGAGATCCTCAAAGAGAAGCTGGTTCTGCACACTTTGGGTCAAACTCTGGCATTAACCTTGCTGTTTTCCAGAGAGGTCACTGGATGCTGCTGAGTGACAGCACCAAAACTAGACATGAAACTGGAGATGATGATGCTGCTTCTGTCCTAAAGTTTTTCCCCTGCCATATTCATGCCTGTGCTCTGGCACCTGATTCAGTTGGCTCTCTGAAATATCACAGAATCATGGAATGCTTTGAGTGGAAAGAGATCTTAAAGATCATCCAGTTCCATCCCCCCCCCACCATAGGCAAGGACACCTTACGCTAGCCCAGGTTGCTCCAAACCCCATTCACGCTGGCCTCAGACAGTTCAGGGATCCAGAGGCAGACACAGCTTCTCTGGGCAACCTGTGCCAGGGCCTGCCCACCCTCACAGGAAAGAATTTCCTCTCAATATCCCATTTAACCCTGTCCTCTGGCAGTGGGAAGCCAGTCCCCCTTGTCCTGTCATTCCAGGCCCTGTCTAAAGTCTCTCCTCAGCTCTCTTAGGGCCCCTTTAGGGACTGTGAAGGTCTCTAAGGTCTCCCTGGAGCCTTCTTTTATCTAGTCTGAACATCCCTGACTTTCTCAGCCTTTCAGAAAAATAGCAGTATGTGTTTTGCTTTGTAGATCTGATGAGGGTGAACTGGGAGAAACCCCAGTGCTGTGGCACTTGTGGTCCTGCACCTGCTGGCCTTTCTTGCCAGGTGTGATTGTGGACAGGGTGGAAAAGACAAGTGGTTCTCTTTTTCCTAGGGGTAAATCTGTCAAACACTTTGAATTCAGGTGACTCTGGGTCTTCCTCAATCTCTTAGAACCGAAACCTTCTGGTTTGCAATGGGAAATGTAGCCCCTGTCATGCCATGCAGCCAGAACTACAGAATCACAGAATGTGCTCAGTTGGAAGGGACCCACAAGGATGATCAAGTCCAACTCCTGGCCCTGCACAGGTCCATCCCCAAGAGTCACACCCTGTGCCTGAGAGGGTTGTCTAAATGCTTCCTGAACTCTTAGGTTTCATGCTTTGACTACTTCCCTGGGCAGTCTGTTCCAGTGTCCAAACAACCTCTGGGTGAAGACCCTTTCTCTAATATCTCACCTAACCTCCCCGATGCAACCCTTGGGTCCTGTTATTGGTTATTGGTTATATTCCTGTTACAGGGAAGAGATCAGTATCTGAACTAGATTCAGCAAGACAAACCTGGAAGGCTGGCTAGCAAAATGCTGGCCATGAAGGTGTGTTGTTCTTCTAGTCCCTTGTGAAATTCCATTTTAATCTGGTGAACACGTGATAGCTGCTTTGACATTGGGCTGCTGCTTGTTCAACTGGTCTGGGATATGGAAACCAGCCAGCTAGGTCACCTCTAGCCTTGGGTCCTGCCTCTTGCAGGAGGAGCTGGGTGGAAAGGCCAACTCCAAGAGGAGTTGCTCCAAGTGCCTGCACTTCCTTCAGTATGATCTCCAGTGCTTTCCTTGGGCTGTGGTTGGTTGGATGTGTGTAAAACACCACAGCCGACCCTGTGGCAAAGCCCCTGGCTAACCCCAGGCCTCCCAGTACATGCCCTACTGAAAGCTGCAAGGTGGGACCTCTCAAAGGTCCAACACTGGCTCAAGGTTACTTTTCTGGGTTCTCTGAGCAGGGGAGAGCCCCTCTCTGGGTCTTTCATCTGCACTGATATTCCCGGGTCTGGGCTTTTGAGGAGAAGCAGTCTTTCCTGGAGCCCACTTCTCAAATGCTTTGCACTGCTATACCCCGACTTTGCAAGCGATTTTTCCTCTAGAGGGTTTCATCCCAGCTTTATCCTGGTGCATGTCACAACAAACCAAGAAGAAAACCTCAGCCAAACAGAGTGGTCAGAGAAATTGAAGCCCAGACCTACCTGGGAGGGAGACTGATGGAAGAAGCTGAAATCAAGAGTTGTGGGTGGCTTTCTTGTGCAGCGGCTCATTCGAGGCTGGTGTTGAGTACCCACCAGACAAATTTGCTTTGCACTGTTGTTACAGGGGAGGTGATGACGCCGTGCTGCTAGGGATGGGAGAGGCAGACCTGGCCATGCCAAGTGTACTGAACAAAAACTGCATTTCCAAGCCATCAGGGACCTGGCTGTGGGGGAGGGTGTATTGATTAATCCAAATTCAAAACTGATCTTAAGATCAGTTCTTCGTGTTTGGGGGAGGGGATGGTCTCTGTTCAGTGCTCTCCTGCAGGAATTCATAACCCACTTTTCTGTTCTCCTTCAACAGGAACTTGTGTGAGGCAACAGGACAAAAATGCTTAACTTAAGGACTTGTGCGGCAAAACTGAGGCCGTTGACGGCCTCACAGACTGTAAAAACAATTTCCCAACACAGATTGGCAGCACCCAGGACGTTCCAACAGCTCAGGTGCTACAGTGCACCGGTGGCTGCCGAACCATTTCTGAGTGGGACTAGTTCAAACTATGTGGAGGAAATGTATTATGCTTGGCTGGAAAATCCCAAAAGTGTACATAAGGTAAGGATTAACCTTGCCAGGACGTCATCTTTACTTCTCTGTGTGTCAGAGCAGTGGGTGCAGGTAAGTGCCACCTCTTGAGGAGGAGTGAATTCATCTGTAGGGGCTGGATGTTTGTGGATGGTCCTTCTGCCTCACTTTGCCCAAAAGGAAACAGCAAGAACCAAGAGGAGCTTTTTCTGTTCAAGAGAGAACGCCGTGACTTGGGACACAGGCAGCATCCTGGATCAAAAGCGGATACAAGGAATGGCTTCTGGGAATCCAGCTGTAGCAAGCTCGCAATGCTGTATTTTTTCCATCTCTGGTGGCTCGTCAAGAGAGTTGATTCTGAAGTGGAGGATGAGGAAAAGGGGCAAGGAGGATATTCTCCACATCTTGACTGATTTCCTTTTTGTCTCAGGCATGGGTGGTATTCCGTGTTGGGGTGGATGTAGCTAAGCTTGGCTTGGAGCTTATGTGTGTAAAGCCAGGCTGCTGATGTACACATGGGGAGGTGGACGGGGTCTTTTGGCCAGAGGAATTCCCACCAACTGCTCCTGAACTTAAAACTGGGAAAACAATCTAGCTGTGGGCAGTATGTGCGGAGGTCTGTCCTGATCTGGATTCCTGGAGCTCTTCCAGCAAGGCTGAGCCCAGCAGGTGAGGGCTCATCTGGGAGGAGGCATTCTGAAACCTGACTGCATTTTTTTGCCCCATCCCCAGTGTTTCACAAGGAAAATGCTCCTCCAGTGACTAAGTCTCAGCATTACCCAGGGGATTTTTAGGACAGTTTTGAACATATCCTGATGTGGAGCAGGGATTTTCTTTATGTGCATGTCCAGACCAGGATAGAATGAGTGAATGAGCAGTTGGGGGTATAAAGAATCCTATGCCCCAGCAGTCGTGGCGGTTTTGATGTGTTTTCAATGGCACTGATCCCACCCATCCAAAATGAATGCGCTAAAAAGTTCTTAACATAGGATTTTAACAAAAATGTTGACTTCACGCTTCTTTGGAGGGAAACAGGCAGCTGAGCCAAACTATAGACTTAGAAATCACAAAACATCTTAGTTTGGGTTGTGCCCTTTGCCAAATAGTGAGTTGAAAGCTGCCCAAGCACATGGTTCAACCTTTCCTTCAGAGGTGGGATACTGAATTAAGAACCATGAGCTTAAATACTGTAGCTTGATTTAAAAACGAGTGAAGGTTACACCACCTTGTCCCAGCAACAGGCACAGTCATTATTTTGACAGAGAGTCATGGTGTGATACCAGCTCTTTGGTTCCAGACTCTGGACAGTCTTGAAAGTCACTCTGAGCAGATATGAGAGTAAACACCAGGACTGACCATGGAAGCTGGCTGGGAAGTGAATTTGAGTCCTGTGGCCAGACTTCTGGTTTGCTTCTGGTCTTGTCTCCTCATTAATGTGGCTTGTCAGCCTGTCTGTAGGTCGGCAGGGCATGTGCAGGTCTTGGCTGAAGAAGTTGGAGGAGAGTTTAGGTTGGAAGAAGAATTTAGGAAGGAGACTCTGGAGCTTCTGCCCTGGCATCCAGCTTGGAGGTGGTCTCTAGCTTGTGGGGGACATCCACCTTCATGGCTAGACCAGGTCTTCTGGGGCCTCGTGCAGTCGGGTTTTGAGCCTCTATAAGCGTGGAGCTTTCACCACCTCTCCAGGCCCCAAGTCCAGTGTTTATGGTGAAGAATTGCGAGTGTGTGATTTCTGGGTAACTGATGCCCTGGAAATCAACATCTCTGGAAGTACTTCTAAGTACTCAGAGAGCAGTGCAGTAATTGATATAAGAGTTTTCCTCCTGTGTGGCTGGGACTCATTTGTGACAGCAGGAAAATCAGTGAATGGAATGGAATGGAATGGAATGGAATGGAATGGAATCTTGCCATTTCCAGGAAGCAAACCTGAGACTCATGATGGAAAAAGCAAGTATTAGGGATTGCTTTTCCAACAAAACTAAGCTAGATTCCTGCTTGGCAGAAAGGGGTTGGACCAGGGAGGTGGGACTATATGACCTTTGAGTGTCCCTTCCAGCGTAAACCATTCTGTGATTCTACAAAATCAGTTCCAGGTCCCAAAACTTCTGGTGGGCTTGATGCATGTGTTGATGTGGACTTCGCTGGGGCTTCTTGGTGCACTTGGCCTCATTCTAAGCCTTTTCTCTTGTGTGGACTCCTCCTCGTTCCAGTGACCTGTTTACCAAGATTCCTTCCCAGCTCCTCTCTGCACTCCTTTGTCCTCTCTGCACTTTTTCATGGGTGCCCTGTTCCTGCTGCAATGCTGAGTTGCTGTGCTTGGGCTGGGCTTGCAGCTATCTCTGGTTGTGTTGGCTTGCAATCTTCATCAGCCTGTGTGCCCTCCCTGGGGGAGGACAGTGCCCCTCCTGTCCTTAACAAGCATTGGTTTCCATCCTGCCAGATGAAGGGTCAAATCTTAGGGTGGAGCTCTTGGAAGGAGGCTGTCATGGGGACTTGGCTGAGGTTTTTCAATCCGTGTGTAGCGCAGGGACCAGCTGCTCGTTGCTGTGCTGTGTTCCACCAGGGAGGAGGGACATATTCAGCTGGGAAGAGCTGGAGTGTCTTTGCTGTTGTCACCAAAAGCCTCTGAGGCTTCCAGCTGGTGCAGTGGTCCCAGCTGAGCTCACTGAATGCATTTCCTCCATGTAGACACCAGGGGTTTAAACTGCAGAACAAGCTTAAAATTGGGAAGGTAAAAAATAGGTTATTTATGGCATTTTCTGTATGGAGTCCTTTAGCTGAACTCCAGTTTTCAAGTCCAATGAGCAGAGTTGGGTAATAATAACAATAAAATAATAATAAAAATTAGAGCAGAGTGGGAGAAGGAGGAGGTGAGGGCAGGGGAATGGGTGCCAGTGGGTTGCCGCAGGGTCAATGCTGCTTGTTCCTAGGACTGTATCCCCTGGAAGTGGGGATACCATCCTCCTGCCCTCCGTTTGACCAGCCTAGGTGCTTGGCACAGCCAACACTGTCTCCCCGTACCCTAAGCTACATCATGGGTGCTTCAGGGAAGGTGGCCAAACAGCTGTGGCTGCGGGTGGATAGTACCTGCATACATCTGCGATAGGTTCAGCCTCCCTAAGCAGCAGCTCTCTGATTTGGCTTGAACTTGGGGAGAGGGACACAGCTCTCCCCATGGATCTGTACGTGAAACAGCCCTTAACACAGACGCCTTAACTTGGCAGTGTTTGGGATTTTAAATTGGAAGGGATTTGATGACCCCATCACACCTCAGAAAACTGAAGGTCCTTGTCTAGGTTGATGAAAGATGCTCCAATGTGCATAGCATGAACCCAGTGGTTGCTACTTCACTGCCCGCTCTCAGCAAGGATTGCCTGCCTTAAATTTGGTTCAGGCTACTCCTCCTCTTCCTCCTGCAGCCATAAGTTCTGATGTTAGTCTTCTTCTCCCTGCTGGAGCAGGAGGTGCTGCCAGACCTGTAGACCATGCCAAGCAGGGTTGATGCTTCTGGAGCCTGTGGCAGGGGAAGGAGCAGGAAGCGGCCTGAGCTGGAGATGGAAACGGGGTGTCCCTTATGCACATCTCAGCCTGAAGCACCCTCAGTGCCTGCAGTGGATGGGAAATGTCACCTCTCTTCCTTGCTGTACATGCTGTGCTCCAAGCTGGGACACTGGGACATGACAGTACGAGCCCACACCCTTCTTTAGAAGCTGAATCTGGTAGAAGGTGCTGATTTGGTTTGGTGAGCTGGTTTGGGACTGTTCCCAATAGAGGAGCCTGCCCTGAGCTCCACTCACAGAACTGAGCTCAGGATCCCTCTAAAGCCTGAACTATCCCGGTCTGTGGCAGGCAGCTGGTTCACCAATCCCACTTTGCCAGTGCATAGAGGAGAGCCAGGAAAACCAGACCAGGCTAATGCTTTGGGTTGCAGCTGTGGGACTGTCTAAAAATGCCCTGAATCTGAGTTCTCTTGTTCCCAAAATGTCTATCTATGTATCTTATATCCTGTATGTGTCTATACACGGTGTAAAAGCGAGTGGAGTGCTCACAGAGCTGCCACAGGCACAGAGAAGTCAGAGAGGAATAACCCCATAAGTTTATTACTGTTAAACTTTCAGCAAGTGCTGGATTAAGGCAAAGTTCTCCTTCCCATGATGAGGCAAGATAACACTGATGGGGCTGTTCAGCCTCTCCCATGGGAGATGTGAGTTCCAGAGGCACCTCTGTGCTCCCCAGAAACACATGGGATAGCCTTTGGATTCTTTTGAATTTGAAACCACATCAGCAGGTTGAAAGCTGATGTTTTTATGGCAGTTATCGGTGCCCTAGCCTGCCCTGTGCTATCCAGACATCATTCTGTGGAGCAATGAAGCACTCAGTGAAAGTGCCCAAGCTGACCCAGCCAGTGCCACACCTTGTTTGCAGAGTTAAAGTGAACCTTTTCTTCCAAAACAGAAGCTAATTGCAACTCCAAGAGGTATGAATGGCAGAAGAGAGGAGGTTATAAAGGCAACACCCCTGGCTCCGTCCCTGTACCCACCCGCGTCCCAGGTTGATAAGTGCTCCTTTTCTCTTGCCTGTCTTTGCCAGTACATGAAACAACCTTAAACCACAGAGCAAAGTAGCCAGCCAGGTTCCTCTCCATCCCAAGGCACAGAGCCCGTCCCTGGGTGCTTGTCCCTTCCTTTGCAGGAGCTGATGGCTTTGGGGACACCAGAGGAGCTCTGTGAGCCTGGGGAAGAGAAGGGATGGAACAAAAAGCGGCTTTCCCTCTTTTCCCACTGAAATTCCCTTTAGCAGTCAGAACAGAGTTGGGTGTTTTCTGTCTTCCCTTTTTTATTCCCTTGGGGGAGTGATTGTTTATCAGTTACAGTGTCAAAATATTCCAGATCTTATTTATGTTCCTTTAGCTTGACCTGTTTCTAAATTTATTCACCTTGTGCAGTCAGGTGATGGGACAATGGGGTGTTTGGGTAAATTGGGACTGGAAATACCTTCCTGGGGCATGTGATGGGTGCTGCAACTGCAGGAGCTCCGGGGAGAACAGCTGAGCTGGGACAACTCCAGCAAAGGGCAGGTTTTCCGTCCTCTCCACCCCACTTCCAGGGGACAAAAACTGTTTTCTGCCCCAAGCAACCCCTGCTTTGAGGCTACTTTTCTACTTGATTTAAAGACTCTGGGGATGGCTGGGTTTCACCCATCTCCAGTCGCCAGGGCTGAATTTGGTGCTCTCCAAGGTGCAGGATGCCAAGCTCCCAGTCAGTGGAGAGACCCTTGGGCTGAAGCCAGCATGCAAATCCCACGGGATTTGTTTGCTCTTGCTAGCTTTCTGGGTCTGTGCTGGCACACAGCTGCTGTTCCGCTGTGCCCTCATCCTTTGCCATCATTTGGTGGCACATGAGACGAGACATAAGCATGATGGGAGGCTATGGATTGGACTTTTTTTGGCCGGGATCTCTCCTTCCCCAAATCTGTTGGTGCTTCTACAAGGAGACTGCTTAACTTGGGTTTGGCCTGGGACACTTCCGGGGTTTTCAGACAATGCTGGAAAAGTATGACAGTACACGAAGTCTGTCCAGGGCTTTTTTTCCGGTGTTTTGATTTGTTTTCTTCATGCCTAGAAATGCCTGTCTGTAGAGGGAACAGGAGCAGAGGTGGCAGCTGCCTTGTTCCGAGCATGGGAGAGCTGGTATGGGAGTACCTCCATAGTGCTGTCATTGGTGTCACCAAAAGGATGGAGGAAAATTGAAGAAGAGATAGAAAAATAAAAACATTACTGATTGAGGGCTGAACAACACACCTTATGCTGGGGTTTAGGTCTCCAGCCATTCAGACCATGGAAAGAGGAAGATGTATATTTGATTACAGGGCAGAAATATTTTTCAGAAAATATTGGGGTATTTAGAGAGCAGTGGCCTCCCCTGGGGAGAAGGAAATCAGCTGGAAGTCCAGTCTGGGGCTTGTTGCTCAGAGCTGTGGTTCCAAAAGCAGAGGCAAGGGATGGGGTATCACTGTGTCCTGTCCTGGTCAGTGCCAAGGGAGGGGTGGCTCTGGTGTTGGCCTCATGCCAAAAGAAATAATCCAGATGGATGGGAAGTGGGATAGTGATGTAGCTGGCATAGTGGGAGACCTTTAGTGCTCTTTGTTCCAGGCAGGTGGGTGCCTTCAGTGGCGGCTGCATGGAGCTGAAATACGGGGGAGGAGGCAGGTCTGTCCCCTGCTTTGGCAGTAAAGTTGAGACCTCTGTAACCTTGACTGAGGACTGCAAGTGAAGACCCTGGTCACCTCTCTTCTTTCCTTTTTCCTAGTCATGGGACATCTTTTTTCGCAACGCCAATGCTGGAGCTGCTCCAGGCACTGCTTACCAAAGCCCTCCTCCACTGACTGCCAGCCTCTCCGCCCTGTCCCAAGCCCAGTCCCTGGTTCAGGCACAGCCTAATGTGGATAAACTGGTAGAGGACCATCTTGCAGTGCAATCTCTCATCAGGGCATATCAGGTAAGGGAACTTTGTGTCAAGGAGGGTCTCGTCCTTTGTAGAGGGGCTTGCAGTGGCTGAGGTGGGCTGGAGTTATTACAAATGATGCATGTGTTTGCATGGAGAGGATGCAGAATAGGAGCTGGGGTGCCTTGTTAGGAATAGGAGCAGCTGATCTGTTGGGGCAGAAGCTCAGCTGATGCTTTGCTAGACAACAGGAAGATTAAAGCTATTGTCATCCAAACAGGGTGGCAGGGAGGGGGAGGTCTTCTCCACATTGCATAGGTTGCTGCCATCTGGAATGCTGCTGCTGTGCCAAGGGCTCCTGCCATGCTTGGCAGTGGCTTGAAGCACCCATCTTGCTTTGCCCTGTTGCTGACAGAACTTCAGAGATCCTAAAATAAAAGGTCAGGAAACATTTCCATGTGATTTGCAACCTGGAAGTGGTCTGTGGGGCTGGTGGGCTGCAGCTCAGACCAGTGCTGGCAAGTCAGCCTTCTGGGAGAAATGAGTTTGGAGCAGGAAAGAAACATGTTCTGGCTGAGGGAAGGCCAGCAAGTATTTTAACTCTGGGGAACATTTAAATGTGTTTCTACATCTGTGTTATCCTTTTACTTTTTGTTGTGCTTGGGTTTATCAAGTATGGAGGCTGTAATTATGGCTGTGGTGAGAAGTTAATGAACTCAGATGCTGTGCAGTTGTGACTGTGAGCTTCTTACCTGTTCCTGTGATGAAGCACTTGCTGTGCTGTGCAGTTCTGTTCCTGCTGAGGTATGGGGAAAATTCATTGTAAAAGGCTATGAGTTACAGCAGGAACTATAGCACTGGGAGAGTCCAAAGGTCTGCCCAGCCTTGGCCCTGCTCTCTGGCTCCAAGACAGTGTTGCTGCTTTGCCTGCCGCTACAACTGTGGTGCTGATGTCAGCAATTGGGACCTGTTTGTGAGGACCTGCATGGCTGATTCCGTGGGAGATGACCACCCTGCCAGCTCTCAGGCAGCCCCTGCCAGTGGAACAAGCGGGCAGATGCCGAGTTTGAACATGGAGTGACTGATGTAATTGGAAGCAGAAGCTTGAAGTCAGTGATTTGAACACAAAATCTGTAACCTCTTCAGCATGCCTGTCTCTTCTTCAGGCTCTGAATGGCAGTGCAGGAAGATGATGGCTCTTGGATGTATTTTTCTAAGCTGTCCGTAGTGAGAAATCTACCTCCCTCCCTGCCCTGGGGTCATAGTAGGGCTGTAGCTGCAGTGGGATGTCCAGGTGGGCAGGTTCATGACAGTATATGGAGGTACGAAAGAGTAGGAAGGTGAAGGAAGCCCTACATGTGATACTTAAAACACCACACAATAATTTCTTACTTGGATCAAGCTTGGTTTTCCCTGTAATTATAGGTGAGCAATGACTACTCTGCTGTGGCATCAGTGATGGCTCCTTAATTGCAACTGTGTTTGCACGTCCAAGTCATTATTAATTTTGAGCTGTAGAGTGGTTTGGCTTGGCAGAGACCTTACAGACCATCTTGTTCCCACCCTCCTGGCATGGGCAGGGACACTTTCCACTATCCTAGGTTGGTCCAGGGCTGGACCAACCTGGCCTTGAACACTTCCAGGGATGGGGCAGCCACAGCTTCTCTGGGCAACCTGTGCCAGGGTTCACCACCCTCACAGGGAAGAATTTCTTTTCAATATCCCATCTAACCTTGCCCTCTGGCAGGGGGAAGCCAACCCCCCATGTCCTGTCCCTACAGGTCCTTGTCCAAAGTCCCTCTCCAGCTCTCTTTAGGCCCTGGAATGGGCTCTGAGATCCCCCCAGAGTTGTCTCTTCTCCATGCTGAACACCTCCAGCTCTCCCAGCCTGCCACCAGTGCAGAGAGGCTCCAGCCCTTGGAGCAACTTTCTTGTTCCTTGTTTTGGCTTGTGTTGCACATGGATGCTAACAAACAGCATGGGTCCTGTGGGGAGAGAGGTGTTTTCTTTGCTCCCACGTTGATTGAGGATTTTCTGTGTATCTGCAAAATGCTGAGGTATTCTGTAAGCCACCAGGTGTCCCCAGCTCAAAGCTGTTTGCTGGACTAAGTGGCCTCCTGGTCCCACTGAGAGCATCCTGGCCATGGGGAGCAGCATGGTGAGCTTCCATACTGCTGACTGCTATGTGATGGGCTCACTCGCACGCTTTGCTGCAAGATGGACAAGCAAATAGTTCACAGACAGAGCTGGCCCAGAGGAGATTTCCTGTGGCCATCCGCGCTTAGGGCTGTGGTGTTACCTGACCCTGCAGAGACCAAGGGGTAATGGAGCTTTCTTCACAGTTTACCTTAATGCTGATGGTTGATTTCAGACTCCTTGGCTGGTAAAACCACAAAAGTCCCATCCTAAAATCCCCATGGGATGCTCCGAATAGGAATGCATTCTGGTAAATCAATGTGTCTGGTTTGTACAAGAGGTTTAATAATCTATTTGTATTCGAGTGCTTTTCCTAACTGGTAGCAGATTTGATGCCCAGGGTATTACTTGCAAGGAAGACAGTGCACCCTGTACCATGGCAGTTGTATTTCCTGCCCCATTCCCAGCATCACTGAGCCTGAAACTGTCAAGGAATAACCTGTGGCTCACCAGTTGGAGCTGGCCACCAAGATGACCTGGGTTTGCCCAGTGAGATGTGCTGGGATCTGTCCATGGGTACCTACCTCTGCATCAGCAAAAACCCAGAACTCCTCATCACCTCCTGTTCTCTGTGGCACCCAATGTGGATTCAGACCAAGCATAGGAATTCCTGGCCTGACTGCTGCTGCCCGCAGCTGTTAGGACTGCCTTGGTGCAAAAGCTCTTCATTATTTCCACACCTGGCCCTTCAGAGGAGAGTGCTCCTGGTTCTGCTGTGGGCTCCTCTCTCCAGAGGGATGCTATGACCTGCTGCAGAGCTAGGCAAATGTTCCTCAGACACATGTTCCTTGGCCTTTCGGGAGCTACGGCTGCCAGTGGCAATGCCTGTTTTCTCTGCCCTGTTGGCAAGAGAACACCTATATCTGCCAAAATCTGGAAAATTCATATAATCCCACAATAGTTTGGATTGGAAGGGTCCTTAAAGCTTATCTTGTTCCACCCTGCTGCTCCCCTGCCACAGGCAAGGACACCTACTAGAACCTTCCAAATTGCTTCACAAGCCCCAACCTACTTGGCCTTGAACACTGCCAGGGGTGGGGCAACCATACCTTCTCTGGGCAAATTGCTTCTTCATATGTCTGTGATTCTTAGGAGGAGATCATCAGCGTGAAGTTACTTAATCTGTAGAAAGGAGCTGCTCAAGTTGCACACTGGAAAAGCATCAGGAGACCCTTAGACCCTGTCTCTGCTGTGAAGGAGCTTGCCATCCCCCCATACCCCTGCCAAACCTGGTGTCAGGTAGAGCAGAGCAGTCCTGATGGCTCCTGGCACTCTCCTATGTGCTGTAGGTGACAGTAAACTCAACTTCTACAGGCTTCAACTAAAGCTAGAATTGGGGTAGCTGTGCAGAAAATGTAAAGAGGGAAACTCTGAATGAAATTTTCTGGTTTTTTTTTTTTTTAAGGAATGTTTCTTCAATTAACTTGTTTTAATGACTAATCTGTGTTGTTGCTTCCAGGTCAGGGGTCACCACATTGCAAAGCTTGATCCTCTCGGCATTAGTTGTGTAAATTTTGATGATGCACCAGTAACTGTTTCTCCGAACGTCGGTGAGAATTACTCTGCAAATTAATTCTAATGTAATTTAACTTTTTTACCCCTCCCCTCTTTTGTTTTTCTCTCCCTTTTGGTTCCTGTTCTCCTTTCCATTCCTGGTGCATTTCATAGATTCGAGGGCATCATGTAGCACAACTCGATCCACTGGGCATCTTGGATGCAGATCTGGACTCCTCCCTTCCAGCCGATATTATCACATCCACAGACAAACTGGGTGAGGGCTTTGAGAGCAGTTGGTGCTGCATTGCTTGGGCTCCCCTCTCTTTCACAGCTTCGTAGGTAGATTGCTTCACAGGCCAGGGGTCTGAAGTTTCCTTAGTAATGATCACTCTAAAATTGTAGTTGCCGGCAGCAGCAGTGCAGTCCTGCCACCCTCTGGCTGTCACTCCGGTACTCAGCTCATGTTTCTTCAACTGGTGCCAGTCAGTGTTATCACTGATCTTGCTCATCCAGAAGCAGAAATCCAGAATGGCTGGAAGCGATTGCATCTTCTGGAAATGCAAAGCAGAGAGGTTTTGTGTTGGTGAGAGCTTGAGGTCTGTTCTCTCAGCTCCTCTTGCTGCCCTTGAGGACCCTCAGAGCTGGGGAGTGAATGTACTGGGTTCATCTCTGCAGGGCTGAGGGTGCCCTCCTGAACTTCCAGCTTGCCCCAGCATCTGTAAATCCTTTAACTGCTCTTTTTCCAAGACTGAGCTATGAGTCCCTACTGGTGATCATAACAAGGAAGCTTTGGGATGCATTCCTGTCCAAGTGGAGAGGTGGAATTCCCGATGCGTTTGAGTGAGAGCTGCATGAGTGTTGTACAGAAGTATGTATGGTGCCCAGGACTTGAAATCCTGATCTGAAACTGCTTAAAACCAACACCTCTCCATGTGCTTTAGAGCTGATTTCTGTAGTTTGCTACTATTCTCCTAGCCAGGATGAGGTTGCTGAGCTCTGTCACCTCACTGGTGCTTCCCAGGGTGGTTCCCTGGCACTCTGAGTGCTCCTAAGGCATGCTCATGCTCCTAACGTAGAGTAGAGCATCAGTGATGATTACTAACCTCGCCAATCAAAACAGCCGATCAGAATGCACGGTGCATGTAAACCACCTTGATTCCTTATTCATCTGCCAGCACAGGGACACCAGCCCTGGACCTGCTGGACCTTTGGACAGGATTACATGTACCAGGAGCGATAGGGAAGGGAGTAGGTTTTGGTTGGACCAATTCACTGGATAATGAGGAAGCTGCTTCATCCCACAGTCTGGACTCTGACATGCTTCTCTGGAGGACCAACCCTTGGCTGAACCTCAGGAGCCGTCCAGCTCCAGCTTGGAGTGTCTCCTGTGCCTGAGATATTTTGATGGCAAGAGGTGGAGAGATGGTGGCTGTGAACCCAGCTGTGGAAGAAGACGCAAGTGGTCATAGTCAGCACTGTGAGGAAAGCAGCAAGACTTTTTAGGTGAACTTAAAGCCACTCACCATGGCTGGGTAGTGGAAAGGATAAGGAAAAGCTTTTCCAAGTCAGAGTTTTTGGCCTCTGCTGTGGGCACTACAGTTCTGGAGCAGAGCAGGAGAGGAGAGCCCTGAAGCCTTATGCCTGGTGCATGTGTATCTGTTTTGAGAGTAGAGCAGGATCTGGATGAAACCCAGAGTGAATCAGCTGTGAGTGGTGGCAGTGACAGCTGTCCCTTGCCAGGAAAGGGAGCCGGGTGTGGGGAGCAGAGTTACTGTGCTGCTCAGGAAGTCGTATACTCACTGAGTGGTCTGAGTTGGAAGGGAGCTTAAGAGGTCAGCTAGTCTAACCCCACTGTCCATGAGCAGGGACACCTTTCACTAGACCAGGTTGCTCCAAGCCCTGTCCAACCTGTCTGTGAACATTTCTAGGGATGGGGCATCCACAGCTACTCGGGGCAGCCTGTGCTAGGGCCTTTCCACCCTCACAGGGAAGAATTTATTCCTTATGTCCAATCACTCACATATCTTTTGTCAGTGTGCAACCTTTGTCCCTGGTCCTGGCACTGCAGACCCTGGTAAAAAGGGTCTGCTCCTTTCCCATAAGTCCCTTTATAGGCTCAAAGGTGACAACAGGATCTCCTGGAGCTTTCTCTCTTCCAGGCTTGACACCCCCAGCTTTCCCAGCCCATCTCCATAGCAGAAGGGCTCCAGACCTTCAAGCATCTCTGTGGCCTCCTCTGGACTTGCTCCAGCAGGTCCATGTCTGTCTTGCCCTGGGAACCCCAGTGGTGGAAGCAGCCCTGGTGGGATCTCACCTGTGTGAAGCAGAGGGATAGAACGCCCCCCTCAGCCTGCTGGTCACACTTCCGATGCAGCCCAGGACATGTATGGATTTCTGGGTTGTCAGTGCATGTGGCTGGCTCATGTCCAGCTTCTTATCCACCAGATGCTCAAAGTCCTTCTCTACAGAACTGCTTTCCATCCATCCATCCATCTACACACCCCTCCATTCTGGGACTGGGGATTGCCCCAACCCTTCCATTTGGCATTACTGAACTTCATGATGTTCCTATAGTCCCTCTCTTCCAGCCTGTCCGAGTCCCTCTGGATGGCATCCTGTCCCTGCAGCAGATCCCTGCAACACTCAGTGGTGTCACCTGGCTGAAGGTGCCCATCATTCCACTGTCCGTATCATTGATGGAGGACTTAAACCCTACTGATCCCAGCAGAGACCCTTGAGAGACACTGCTCCTTACTGCTCTCCACTTGTACATTAAACTCAGAGGTCTGCTTCAGGGGAAGGTCAGTTCAGAGGGAAAGTCAACTCAGAGAGCTGCTGAGTCTGCTGATTCCTCAGGACCCAGGTGTGTTCCAGCCATGTCCTGGTTTCAGAGGATGCAGAGCCCAGTGTGATCCAAGAGCATGTCTTCCCTGGCAGCACCAGCCAGCCTGCTGGGCTGGCAGCAGTGTACAGCTGTAACAGCTGGGGGAAGCAGTCCAGGCTCCATTGTTCCTGCTTCCCCAGGGTGAGTTGCCGCAAGCCAGTGTGGCTCACTGTGGTGGGAAGCATTCAGGCATAGCTAGCCCATAGGCATTGGCTGGAAGGAACCTCAGCATGGGATCTCTTGTGTCTGAGCAAGCCCTTAAGCTTAATCTCTGTTCCTTTGTGGCTTTCATATTAAAATACCTGTCATTGTGGCTACTGGTGTTGATTTGCTTCCCAGAAATCCATGAATTCATAGGAAATAATGAGTCCTGGGAACAAGATATAATGATAGCAGCTGCCAGCTCATGCTGGGCTTGTGTCTCATGCTGGAACCCCAGACTCAGGTGGCTAGATCTTAGCAAAAGACTTTTTAAGTCTTGCTATAAGTGTTATTTATACTGAGTAGATTTTCCCCCGGTATTCTTATCTTGGAAAACCTCATCTAGTCAATCCTAGCTGTAACTGGATGAACTAAGCTTGCAAATAGTGTTCAGAAAGTGGGGAAGGAGCTGCAGGGGTGCAGAGCACAGAACTCTCACCAGGCCTAAAGTTGGGTGTTGCCTGCTTGTGGCAGAAAAAGCCAGTTTCTAAGCAGATCCTGCTGGCTTTTTTTTTTTTTTTTTTTGCTTTGAAAGAATATGTAGCACTTGACAGGGCAGTGGTTTTGAAACTTGGAAACAATCTTGTTTCCTATTTCCGAACAGTGAAGTCTTTTAAAGGTCAGCTTTTGTGGTGTGATCACAGTTGCTAACAGTTTAAGTGGCAGTGCTGTGATTCAAAGGAGTTGGATGGTTAATCTCAGAAATTGATCCTTCTTCTCAATTACCTTTTGTTTAGCAACTGGTTTGGTTCTGGTTTGGGAGCTCTCTTTAGATTAAGCAGTGCGATCTTTGGGGAAAATGTCAGAGGGAGAAAACCTGCCCAGGGCTACTCAGTCTGAGGAATGGTGGGTCTGGAGCCACCCAATTCCCCTTTCTCTTGCCTTTTCTATTAAAAAAAAACCCGAAATAATCTCATCCTGGTCTTCCACTGCCGCTGGCCTGGCGTGGTGTGTAAAACAAGGACAGGATGACTACAGAACTCAGTATGACCCTGAAAACAGAAGGAAAGAAATACTACTTTAGCACGTTGCAGTCTGGGTGGTGTGTGGAAGGCTGTGTGTGTGTCTAAGTGTCTGTCTTGTCTATCTTTCTCCCCGTGGAAGGCAGCTGCCTCTGCCTCATGCCAAGGGGAATTGATGGAAATCCTCCTCCAGCTCAGGAGGAGCCAGGCATGCCCCTGCGGTGAGCTGGGCTTGAGGTGCTCCCACTTTCCTTTACCCCACTTTGGGGCAATGTCTGATTTTCCCTGCTGACCGAAAGGACAAGTGTTTCCAAGGCCTTTTTTGTAACCCAGGTGAGATTGAGGCACTTGGGTTACCTAACCTAGCCGGGCAGGCAGCTCTGGCGCTGCGTGCTTGCCCACTGCTCCAGTGTGCAGGCGCTCCCGCCTGCACCAAGCATGCTTCAGAAGAGATGGCTGTGCATGCCTGCTGCACCGCCATCTTCGCTGTCTTCTCCATTAACTGCCTGCTTGTTAACACCCCAATCCTCCTCCTCTGCGCAGAGGTAGCACCCTTACCTCTGTGGGTTGACCTTGAAATCCTCCCAGCAGCACAAGCAGAGCAAACCCTCTGGAGCAGGTGCTGGTGGGAGGCAGCTCCCAGCTCTTCAGAGGGTCCCACTCCGTGTGATGCAGCTTGGCAGGATGCTTTTGGTCATGGCAAATGAAGATGCCAGGCCACCCTCTCTCCCATCAAGGTGGAAGAGGAGATCTCAAACCATGCAGCTCAACTGCTCCCCAGTGTCTGATGCCCCCCTTTCCCTCCTGCTCCTCCCTCTTCTCATCAGACTTCCCACCAGGATTTCTCTTCTGCCTAGTGTTTAGTCATCCTCCATCCCTGCCCTTTTGCCTCTGATGGATTTTGACTGTATTTTACATACTGTATTTTTTTTGCCTTGTGCTTTCCATGACTAGTTTTCACAGTTCCAGGGTTTTTTTACTAACTTTAACTGCATCTCTCTATCTTTTCCCTTTCTGCACCCCCCTCCCTGCCCACCCCCCACTAGACCTCGCAGTGTTCAAGGAGCGGCTGAGAGTGTTAACAGTAGGAGGTATGCAATTAATGAGCCCTTAATCCTCTGGAGTGCAGGACTCTCTTTGAATAGGTTATTCTGGGCATGAACTGAGCTGGTAAAGTGGACACCTCCCACCATTCCTGAGTTTTGTGACATGTTTTATTTTTAATTTCTACTCAAAGTCTTGATGTAGGTGTTTGATTAGTGACACTTTGCCTTATATAAATCCTCAGTTTGAGCCTTGCTGGCCTTCTCTATACTGTGTTTGCATGCCTGGCTTGCTAAAGTACATGTTTTGTTGTGAATATTAATTTTTCAAGGCCTCAATCTCCCTCCTTGGTTCAAGGCTCCTAAAAATCCAAGCTGTTTTCTCTTGGTTTTGTCACAGGGAAAATTTGGCAGCTTGTCCCTTGTCTTCCTCCATCTGATGGTGTTGCTGCCTATAAATACTGAGTGCTGTCAGAGCTGGCAGGCTCTGACAGCAAAGAAGAAGCAAAGATGCTTAGATGTCCTAAAACTCCTTGTAAAATCTGATACTCCCCAAAGTGTGCCAGAGTGTTTACAAAGCATCACAGCAGAACAAGCCAAAGCCCTGTGCTGCAGGTCTGCAAGCTTCAGCAAATTACTGAGGATTCCCTGAAACACTTCAACAGGCAGTTTGTATGCAATGCTCCCTGCTACCTCTCTCTGGGATTTCTGTTTGAATGGGAACCAAAGAGAAGCCCCAGAGACATGGGGCCAAGCTCTCAACTCCTGTGTGGTTCAGTGTTCCTAGGCATAGCTCTGGAGCAGAGTTGCTGGGGCCTGGCTTCATTCCCTCTCCTGGGACTCCAGTGTCTGGGAGGGTTGTGTGAGCAGCAGAGGGGATGAACAGCAGTGGCAGCCAGGAATGTCTCCACTACAGGCTGACTGGAGTGGTCCCAGTTTCTTCAGGGATGCAGAAGGGAGGCTGCATAGGGATGAGCCATGACCAGCCCTGTCATCATGGAATCACAGACTGGCTTAGGCTGGAAGGGGCCTTTCATACTACTCAGTCCACTAGACCAGGTTGCTCCAAGGGTGGCATTGAACACTACAGGGACCGGGCTGTCTACAGCTCACTGTCCGTTCCTGACAAGACAGCAAGGGATAGACTCTTAAGATGAAGTTCAAGGAAGGGGCCAGCTCACGAGGGGCCAGTTTTTGCCTCCCATTCCCCTGAGGAAGGTGGGTTACACTGCCCTGCCATGTTTAGATGGCATTCCTCATCCCTCTCTAAAAGAACGCCCAGCTGGGATCCTGGGCTGATTTGGAGGAAGCTGGGAGGCGTAGTTGTATATGTCTCTTCTGCAGCTCCTGTCCTGGGGTTAGGAAACACCTTGGAACCAGGCCTTGTTGGGAGTGCGGGAGGGATGAGCAGGAGCCTGAAAGAGGTGCCAGGGCTGTAGACCCACTCCTTCATCCAAGCTCCTGCTTCAGAAGGGTCATGGTACTCTCCACCTCTTAGACCTGCTTCTGGCTTTCTGCATTGGTTTGGCAAGGTCAGCACTGTCCCTCTTCCTCTGTGCCTCAGTTTCCCCAAAGATAACCATGAGCTTCAGTGGGTAGTGAGGCACCTCTGATGGCTTTGGGCTACAGCGGGACTCGCCTGCAGCCCTAAATCCCAATCTCCAGCTCTTGAGGACTGCTTGGCCCCTCTCAGGCCCAGCTCAGCTCCCCACAGCCCCCATAACATGAGTAGGAGCTGCATCCAAATCATCAGCTGCCGGCGCCAAAGGGAGGAGGCTTGCTGAGCAGAGCTAGGCAAAAGCTCTAATTAAAAAGCTGTTGATTGGGGTGAAAGGGTAGCAGAGCAGCCAAGCCCCTGTGTGGCTGCTGGCCACCCTGCTCCCGGGCTGAGCTATTCAGGAGAGTCCGTCAGAGCCTTGTTGCCTTTTCTCTTCCTTGCTTCTCTGTCTCTCCCTCCTTGGGGTTTTTTCTGTTTGGTTGTGTCTGTTATAACTGTTTCCTTCTCTGCGTTGACTCTCCATTTTTAATTCCCTGCCATGTGCCGACACCTCTGATGTGCTCGGCGACTCCTCAATTCCTATTTCTTTTCTCTCCCCTATGTTATAATTTGTTGTGTATTTTTTGTGCTCTCGGGGCTCCAAATTCCTGACTCACCCTGGATTTTAATTGCCCGTTTCCATGCATATACATTGCTTTGTGGTTCGTTTCCTGCAATGCCTTCCATAATAACTCATTGTTCTGTGCCTAATGTCTTTTTGTTTAATTATGGCTTGGTTTTTATCCATATAAATCTCCTTCATGCATATTATTTTTTTATGCTGCTTTTTTTGTCCCTTCCCTACCTCTCCCTAATGTACCTGGTCCCTGTGTGATGATATCCCCGTCCCTCTTCCTTCCTTCTTCCTCTTGCTTGTCCCACCCATGACAAATCATGCAGGCTTTTATGGTCTGGATGAATCTGACCTCGACAAAGTTTTCCACTTGCCTACAACCACTTTCATCGGTGGAAACGAATCGGCTCTTCCACTCCGGGAAATCATCCGTCGGCTGGAGGTGAGGAGGGCAGGGGTCTATATGACCTGTGTGCAGCCAGGGACAGGGGAAAAGCAGTTGTCTTTGGAAAGTCCTGGGTCAACCTGCACATTATAAGATTTTCAGTTTGGGAACTGCTTCTCAGCACTCGCCCCACTCACAAGAGCCACCTCGAGTAACCTGCTCTGATTGCATCCAGCTTATTGCTGCATTGCAGCAGCACACTTGGTTTGCCCAAGGTGGAGCAAACCCCAGGCAGCTAGATGTAGCCTTTTTTGAAACCTCTCCAGCTATGCTTTCCAGTTTTGAGCAGCAGCTGGTGCTGGCAGAGCCCAGGAGTGGGCTGGAGGCCAGTGATCCCCTCTCCAGGTATTGCAGCAGTGTTGCTGTCCTGCATGGATGTCCATCAGAGGGTCTTAGTGCAGGTTTGTGACTCCTGGGGATGGGGCTTCCAGCTGGTGCAGGCAGTTCCCCTTTTCTGCCAAATTTCATCCCCTCCTGTGCTCGGACTGATCTCAAGCAGCTCTCAGGCATGCTGCAGGCTGCTCAGATGGTCTCTGCTGAGATTAGTTGACCTTGGATGAAGCAAAACTGTGCCAACATCTTAGTTCAGCTGCAGGAATGAGCTCCTCATTGTGGGACGAGCTTCTTCTGCTTCTCCCCTGCCCTGTGATGTGGGATTTTGGACTGCTCACAGGTGATGCCACCAAGAGAGAAAATACCTCCTCCGATGTGGATGTGAAGGACTTGAGGGGCTGATTGTAGGCCCCTCAGAGAAGGGGAATTGAACAGCTTGATGCTGGGTCATGCACATGGTCTGAGCTGCCCTGCAGCATCCTGGAACATGTCCTGCCACATCCCTTTTCCAGGGAATACGAAACAAGCAAGGCTCCCAAAGCAAGGCTGTTGCAGGGCTGGCAGCTGGGATTTCCCCCCAGGATTCCCCTCCAGGTGCCAGGCATGCGGGTCGATGTTTCTGCTGTATAGAAGGGGTGTTTTGGCTGCAAGGGTAAAAGGGGAAATGAAGAGCCCCTGGCCCTGTGATCCAATGGGGTGCTGCAGGTGCCAGTCCTTTCGAGGTTTGGGATGCTGAAGCCCTGGCTGTTGTCTGATGGCCCCTTATTTCCCGTTGGAACAGATGGCATACTGCCAGCACATTGGTGTGGAGTTCATGTTCATCAATGACCTGGAGCAGTGCCAGTGGATCCGGCAGAAGTTTGAGACCCCAGGCATCATGCAGTTCACCAATGAAGAGAAGCGCACGCTGCTGGCCAGGCTGGTCCGCTCTACCAGGTACCCTGGGGGAGCTTCACCTTTTCCATATCTTCCCCAGGAGATTTGCTCCCCGCCAGTGATGCAGTTACCAGCTGAGTCACATCTTGACATCATCTGTCGCCGTCAGCTTAATGAGCAGGTTGACTGCCAGTGAGCTGCCAGTCTGGCAGGCTCAGGTGCTGGGAAACAGCCTGAAAACGTGGATGATCTTGAAAGAAAAGGTCTAAAAATGAGGATTAAGTACAGCACGGTGTTGAAGTCGGGGGGAAATGGCCAGCTGAGCTCTGTGGGAAGACACTGAAGTGACTGTTGTGCACTGCATGGTACCAGCTTGAGCATCACTCAGTGCTGTGGCTTCCTTGATGCAGTCCCTGTCCCTTCCTCTGGTTTCAGCCCTCAGCTGTAGCCCTGGCATTGATCTCTCCCTCCCTTTGCCTTGTAGATTTGAGGAGTTCCTCCATCGGAAATGGTCTTCAGAGAAGCGTTTTGGTCTGGAGGGATGCGAAGTGCTGATCCCAGCCTTAAAGACCATTATTGATAAGTCAAGTGAGAAGGGAGTGGATTATGTGATCATGGGGATGCCCCACAGGTAACCTTGCCTCAGGCCATGGTGCTGCTTGGTGTGGGTCTAAGGTGGGGGATGCTGCTGGGGTTTGGTATTGGAGAGCACACTGGTTTCTGCCGTCAACTAATTGATCTTGCTTGGTGATGAACCTTAGCTGGAGAGCTCAGGCCCTGGCTGCTCTCTGCTCATCAAGGTCTTTCCAGCTTCTTTGTAAATTCATCTGGAGAGGGCTGGTGGCTCGAGGTCAGAGCTGGAATCATGGTGGAATCCCAGCACCTGGCCACTCTGGGGCGTCACAGCAAGTATGTAGGAAGTGGTGTTGGCCAAACCATCCCTGTGCTGAGGGATCTTCAGACTCCTTCTAGGGAGTCCCCATCTCTGGGTGAACCCACAGCCATCGCAGGTGTGGGCTGTGGCAGTGGGGGTTGTAGATCACTGTCAGCGCTCGATGGCTGTCAGCAGTGGCCTTGCTTTTTCAGGGGGCGCCTGAATGTTCTCGCCAATGTGATCAGGAAAGAGCTGGAGCAGATCTTCTGCCAGTTCGACTCCAAGCTGGAGGCTGCTGATGAGGTGAGCTTCTCCTCTGCTTGCAGCAGGCTGCTGCTGCCTGTCCCTGAGTAGTCCCCAAGGATTGTGGCTGGATTGTGCCACTGCTTCTGGTGTCACTCAGTGGCACAGATGTTGCAAGGATTTCCATGTTGCAAGCGCACCTGGGTGATGGGAGTCTCTGTAGAGGTGCCAGTGCTGGTCTGTCCTTGTCTGTCCTGGGGGCAACGTGTGCTGGTATCTCCAGCACAAGCTTGTCTGTTGGCAGCTCTCCAGGGCATGAAGCAGCCTTGGGGTAGATGCTGAGACGATGGGAAGGTGGCCAGGAGCAGAAGTTAATTTGTGCCCCTGGTCCCCATCTGGGGTTCTAAAGCAGCTCCAAAAGCAGCTTTGTCACTGCAATAAACTCATGCTTCAAAGCTTCAGCATCATAAGCTGGGATGATTTGGCTTTTGGGAAGCTGGGCTGGGCTGGCTTGATCCTGCCATGGCCTTCAGTAGGTTTCAAGGTGAGAAAGCAGCAGCCTGGGGCCTCGAGGTACCCTGATGGGGTATCTGGCTGCATATTGGGAATGGTGCCATGGATGGCTGTGCTGCTGCAGTGTGGGTAGAGCTCAGGGAAGCGTTGCCTGTTATTCAGGGTCTTTGCCCAACCCACCACACTTGCTTCATCCCCCACACCTTCAGCTGTATTTAGATGGGCTGGGTGCATGTCTGAAGTCAGTGGTGGTTTGGTACCTGGAACAGCTTTTCCTGGGTGCCAGTTCAGCTCCTGCAGAGTGCCTGCTGTGTTGTGGCAGTACGTCCAAAACATGTCCGCCTCTTCCAGCCTTGGGGTCAGCACTGCTCTGTCTTCTTCCATGACCCAAAAGCTGCTCATGCTCTTGGGGGTGACTCTCTTTTTCTCTCCACCAGGGCTCCGGTGATGTGAAGTACCACCTGGGAATGTACCACCGGCGGATTAACCGCGTCACTGACAGGAACATCACCCTTTCCTTGGTGGCAAATCCTTCTCATTTGGAAGCAGCTGATCCTGTTGTTCAAGGCAAGACTAAGGCAGAGCAGTTTTACTGTGGGGACACAGAGGGGAAGAAGGTAAGTGCTGCTCAAATGTGTGTAGTGAAGTGGCCTAGGCTGGATGGATTTTGGTGGAGACAGGCTGGGAAAGTGAAGTAACTTCTTTGCTTTCTGTTTGATGTGCCCCTTCCCCTGCTGTTACCCTGACTTTGCTCCCCCGTCCTTTCCCTTCTGTTTATGGAGATAACTTTGGGAGGAGCTTGCCCACCCTAGGCTCCCATTGCTGCTTTCTTCATCTCTGAGCTGACTAAGCTGGGCTGTGGGCACAGCAAATGTGCAACCCCTGACCGGAAGACAGGGACATGAGGGGAACCCCAAGGCAATCCAAGCACCACACCTTAGAGGGCTTGGCAGCAGGATCTCAATGTGACTAGAGAGAACCATTCCTAGGACTGGGAAAGCTGGAGCTAGCAACAGGTGGCAGTTCTCCACACCCCGGTGGGAAGGGGCTGTGGGGAGCTGTTTGCTTTGTGATTCATTGCAGACCTGTCTCCAGCCCCAAGAAGTGGAAGAGTGAGATTTAAAGTGCTTCCCTCCCTCCTACACCCCAAGGACTGGATATAAATAGACAGATCTTGTCCTCGCCTAGCAGGCGGTGTCCTCAGCCAGCCCCTGGTGTGGTGACAAAATAATGTCAGTGGCTCTGAGGCTCCTGGGTCTCTTCCTGCCCGGGAGGCTTCTGGGCTGAAAGTGTGAGGGAACAGGGCTTTCTTCTCTTCTTCCTGCAGTATGAAAAAGGCTTTGCTTTGGGATGTATGTATTTGGGAATGGGACTTGCTGCCCAGCTGGGGCATACTGGGTGTTGTTTTGTTGTCTGCTCAGGGTGCCCCAAGTGTGCTGCCCTTGCTGGGGAGGGGCTGGTGGCCACAGTCTCTGCCCAGTGGTGTGTCAGCCGTGGCCGACTCCACACCCATCCTCTGGGAAAGCATTGGATGTGTTGATGAGCTGCGCCTTGTCCTTTCTGGGATGCTGAAAGCTCATGGGGAGAAGAACTGGGCCCTTTCCTGGTGATGCCCTGCTCGCTGTCCCTGATGACTGTCATGGCTTCCCCTCTCCCAGGTGATGTCCATCCTCCTGCATGGAGATGCTGCATTTGCAGGGCAGGGCATTGTGTATGAAACATTTCACCTGAGCGACCTTCCCTCCTACACCACCCACGGCACTGTTCATGTTGTGGTCAACAACCAGGTGAGGAGCAAATACCCTGTGCCTGTGGGTCCCTGGCAGAGCTAGCTCTGCAGGCTCTGGGACAGGGAGTAGCTGGAACCAGTAGCAACTGTTTCCCTGCCAGTGTTCCTGGCAGGAGCCCTAACCTGAGGTCAGCAAGGGGTACTTCTCACACAGCTGCTCGACAGCAGCAGCTTCTGAGCCCAGTCTGGTGCAGAGGTGATACAACCTGGTGCTCAGTGTACAGGGTTTGACAGGGCTGATCCTATCTGCCGCCACAAAAACCAGAGGTGTTTCATTGGGAGCAGCCTGTCCCCACAGCTGCAGCAGGTACCAGAATGCGCTACTGTGTCCAGCCACAGGAGACAGGCAGGTTGTGCATCCACAGCCCAGCTGCAGGAGCTGAGCTGCCCTTGGAGCTGTGTGGACAGTTTACTGGGACAGCAGAGTGCAGCTGCCTCATGCTGAGCCAGCTGTGACATCAGCGTCCAGAGAAGGAGCTGCATAGCAAAGCTGTGTCCCAAATCCAGTTGGTAACACTGTGCTCATCCTGTTTCCCCTCACTTGCTACAGATTGGCTTCACAACAGACCCGCGGATGGCCCGCTCCTCCCCATACCCAACTGACGTAGCCCGTGTGGTCAACGCACCAATCTTCCATGTCAATGCAGACGACCCTGAGGCCGTTGTCTATGTGTGCAATGTGGCAGCAGAATGGCGAAGCACCTTCCACAAGGACGTAGTGGTGGATTTGGTAAGGAATGTGGCACAAGTCTCTGAAGCTGGGATTCTGCCAGAGCTATGCCTGGGTCCCTCCTAGATTGTTTGGGACCCTCCGTCACATGACCTAGGTAGCTCCAAGTGCTTTTAGAGTGGTAGGTCACAGGCAACTGCATTCAAAGGCTCTTTCCTTTCCTGGCAGGTTTGTTACAGGCGCAACGGGCACAATGAGATGGATGAACCTATGTTCACACAACCTCTGATGTACAAACAGATCCGGAAACAGAAGCCAGTGTTGCAGAAATACGCAGAGCTGCTGATTTCCCAGGGGGTGGTAAATCAGCCAGAGTATGAGGTACCATCTGTGAAGCCTGAAAGGAAAACTGCTGGTGGCATCTCCAGGGAAAACTACTTACGTGGTTCGGACCTGGGTGTGAACCATATGAAGGGCCCACACAGGCCTACAGGAACCATGTGCTTGTAACCTAAAGGTGGCAGAGCTGTGCTGGGGTTGGGCTCACGCTGCAGACCTGGCAGTGATGGAGTTCGGAGCCAAGGCTCGTCCTTGAACTGTGCCAGCTCTGAAAAGTGCAGGAACATCTAGGTCAAGGATCACCCTATGATCAGTGTGGAACAGGCCATGCAGCTCTGGGCCACTGCAGCACAGGCAGGTCCCAGTGCTGTGGCCACGGGTATCTGGGGCAGATCCTGTCCTGGTTCTGCTGCTTGGCCAGCTCGTGACGCAGAGGCTCTGCCAGCCCTGCTTGCCCTGGCACTGCTTTTCAGCATCAGTAGGGTTGAACACAAGATGTCAGCTCTGAGTGTAGCAGAGCTATTCCTTGGGGTACATGAGTCCCAGCTGTGGCTGTGCTCTCTGAGGCTGAACTGTACAGCTTTGGGACTTCCTGCTGTGGGGACCACCTCTGCCCTCCAGCACCCTTGCAAGCTTACACCGAGGTCCTTAGGCTCAACACCGTTGTTTGAAGATCCCCTGTTAATGTTTTTCTGCCTCCTGGTTCTGCCTTTCAGGAGGAAATTGCCAAGTACGATAAAATTTGTGAGGAGGCCCATGCCAGATCCAAGGATGAGAAGATCTTGCACATCAAGCACTGGCTGGACTCACCTTGGCCAGGTAAGGCACTAGCAGCGATTTGGAGGCCATAGCAAAGCACCCAGCCTCTCTAGAGCCATGGCAGAGATTTTCTAGTAAACCACCCCAGGGGGAGGCTAGTGGTGCTCTGCCTGTTCCTGGTGTCCCCACCTTTGCTTGAGGGTGTCCGTGACCTGAGGTCTCCCCATGGATCGGGCACATCTCCTGCAGCATGGTATTTCTCCTTCTCCAACAGGTTTCTTCACTTTGGATGGGCAGCCCCGGAGCATGACCTGCCCTTCCACTGGCCTCAATGAAGAGGACCTGACACACATTGGTCAAGTGGCCAGCTCAGTGCCAGTGGAGGATTTCACTATCCATGGAGGTAGGAGCTTGTGAAAGCTGTGCCAGACTGGGAATTTGTTCCAAAGAGATGTGAGATAGGGCTGGGATGTGGCCTGGAAGGAAGGGACGTATTGGACTGCTTCCATATGTGTGGGCAGCAGGTCACGGGTGGGGATCCTCCCCCTGTGTGCTGCATTCTTGAGACCCTGCCTGGAGCACATGTCCAGCTCTGGGGGCCTCAGAACAAGCAAAACCTAGACCTGTTAGAGCAGGCCAAGAGGATGCCTTGAAAATTATACCAGTGCTGGAGCCTCTGTGCAGGAACTCGAAGAGAGCTGAGTGTGTCTAGCCTGGAGGAAAGAAGGCTCCAGGGAGACCTTAGAGACCCTTGTAGCGCCTAAAGGAGCATCCAGAGAGATAGAGAGGCCCTTTGCCTCAGGGCACAGAGTGACAAGACAAGGGGGAATGGTTTCCCACTGCCAGAGGGCAGTGTTAGATGGGATACTGGGAAGAAATTCTTCCCTGTTTCCCAGAGAAGTTGTGGCTGCCCTGGAAATGTTCAAGGCCAGGTTGGACAGGGCTTGGAGCAACTTGGTCTACTGGAAGGTGTCCCTTCTAGTGCAAGAAATCCCTGTGGCAGGGGTTGGGCTGGATGATCTCTAAGATTCCTTTTCACCCAGACTCTATGAGAACTTGTTCACGAGGGAGCTGTGGGTAAGGGAAGTGAACCAAGGAATAGCTCTTCTTTGGAGCTGATCCTTCTCTGCAGTCCTGATTCCTCATCCATGGTTCATCCCTCTGGAAGAGGTGAATCCATTCCTCTGCCCATGGCACTTGCAGTCTGTCAGTCTGTGGGTTGATTGTGGAACAAACCTGGTGTCACTGGAGCTCTGTCCAATGCTGGCTATGGCTCCTGTCCCGGCAGGTTTGAGCCGTATTCTGAAAACCCGTGGGGAGATGGTGAAGAACCGGACAGTCGACTGGGCCCTGGCAGAGTACATGGCATTTGGCTCCTTGCTCAAAGAAGGCATCCACATCCGCCTGAGTGGCCAGGACGTTGAGAGGGGGACATTTAGGTAAAGCCCTGCTTTTGGAGGTTTTAAGGCAATTCCAGCCCTTCTGGAAGGGATCCAAAGGCTGACAATGAAGTTACTCTTCTCCCTTTTCCAGCCATCGCCACCATGTCCTGCATGATCAGAATGTGGACAAGAGGATCTGTATCCCCATGAACCACCTCTGGCCCAACCAGGCTCCGTATACTGTCTGCAACAGCTCCCTGTCAGAGTATGGTGTCTTGGGTGAGTGAGTAGGTCTGTGCTCACTGCCCAGGGTGAGGCCACTCTGGAAGGGTAACCCAACCCTCTCACTGCTCTTCCATTCCTCAGGATTCGAGCTGGGCTTTGCCATGGCCAGTCCCAATGCCCTGGTGCTTTGGGAAGCCCAGTTTGGGGATTTTCACAACACTGCTCAATGCATCATCGACCAGTTCATCTGTCCCGGGCAGGCCAAGTGGGTCAGGCAGAACGGCATTGTCTTGCTGCTTCCCCATGGCATGGAGGGCATGGTAAGGATTCTCTTGGCTCACCCTGGAGGCGGAACCCTGGACAGCAGTGGCACAGATGGAGCACTGCTCATGACGTGGCAGTGCCTGATGTCGGGATCTCATGCTTACCTTGGCCCGCAATGATCATCTCCCTTCTTGGTCCCCGTAGGGTCCCGAGCACTCCTCTGCCCGCCCGGAGCGATTCCTGCAGATGTGCAACGATGATCCCGATGTCTTCCCTGTGAGTGGTGGCCCCCATGGTGTGGTGCTCAGCCTGGCCCTCCTATGCCCTGGACTGGCCCGGGTGGAGGGCAGCAGCACTCATGTGGGCTTAGCACAGTGGGAGCTGATGGCAGGAGGCATGGGATGCCTTGGTCTCATGCTGCCTGGAGGGTTTGGGGAAAGGGCCTGAACCTGATGCCCATGCTGAACCTCCACAAATCCTGGGGCTGCAGCATAGTCTGAGGCAGAGGTGGCGCTGAAAGTGGCATGAGAGGGGGTTGCTGGCCACCCCCGTGGCCAGACCAAGGTGCAGGGCACAGCCCTGGAACCTCTCACAGGTCCCTGTGGGTCTCTGTGCTCCCCTCTGTGTGAGGGAAGGAAAGGGAGGGAGGGAGGGCTGGGGACCACTCCTCTCCCTGCTGCTGGAGCCGCAAGGCCAAGAGGTACCTTGTGTTTCCTGAAATCTCCTCACCTGTGCTGGCCGAGGCAGAAGCTGGATGACTTTGATGTGCGTCAGCTCTATGAGTGTAACTGGATCGTCGTGAACTGCTCCACTCCAGCCAACTTCTTCCACGTACTCCGGCGCCAGATCCTCCTGCCTTTCCGCAAACCGGTCAGTGCCAGCAGCTCGGTGCCCAGGCAGGACACTGTGTCCCTGCTGGACTGGGATAGGGCTGAGGGCAGCTTCTTCCTGCACATCAGACATGGGCAGTTGGCCTCGGCCTGGCCAAGGACCTCATGGTGCTCAAGACTGGCTTGGCGCTTGATGTGCAGCTGCTGGCTTGTGTGGGCTGCAGGGACTGTGATCCTGTTCCCAAACTCCACGGGGAGGTCAGGGCTGTTGGAGCCAACAGACACTGCTACATAACCTAATTCAGCCACTCCTAGTCAGCTCCAGCCATGGGACAAGCAGGTCCCTGGTAGCCCCTCCACCTTTTCCCCAGGGGGCATCCTGACTGGGATGGCTTGTGCTGTTGGGAATGGGTGCCCAATCTGGCGGAGCACTGCAGCTGAGTGAGAAGCAACTCTGCCTGGCAGCTGCTCCCTTGCTCAGGCAGGATGGGCAGGGGACGGCAGGCAGGTGGCTGCTCCAGTACGGGCTTGCAGGGAGGTGTTTCCGGCAGGGCTGACACCTTGCTCTGCCTCTTATCCCCCTCTCCAGCTGATAATCTTCACTCCAAAGTCACTGCTGCGCCACCCTGAAGCCCGCTCCAGCTTTGATGACATGCTGCCAGGTACAAGTAGCGGAGAGCTGCCTGTGTTCCCCCCACATCACTCTGCAGGGTGAAGGGCAGGAGCCTGTGGCCTTGGGTAAAGTCTGCCGGGCAGCAGCCTCCCCATGTTGGAGAGTGGCCGAGTGAGGCCAGGACCTTCTCCTGGGCACAAGGGAGCCCCCCCTCATTAGGGCTGAGCCTTGCACCCTCGGGAGACTTGGCTCAGTGGTATTTCCTCCATCAGCAGCCACTTACCGCTGGGATTTGGCTGCCCCAAGTGGCATGGGAGTTATGTAGTGGGAGTTATGCCTGTACCTGGTCAACTGACTCTGCCTGAGAGTCCTGACTGCCTCTTAGGGTTCTGGAAGGGGCTGGCATGGGATGTGGGTTTAATGGCTGCTGGCACAGTGCTGAGAACTGCTGTGCTCAGGGTTGTCTTCCTTGGCAGGCACCCACTTCCTCCGTGTCATCCCTGACAGTGGCCCTGCGGCCCAGAACCCCGAGCAGGTGAAGCGGGTGCTGTTCTGCACTGGCAAGGTGTACTATGACCTGACCCGTGAGCGCAAGGCCCGACAGATGGAGGCTGATGTGGCCATCACCAGGGTGGAGCAGGTGAGCAGGGTCCTGCCACCTCCATGCCTGCAGGCTGAGGGTTCTGCATCCCCTGAGACGCTGCCTCATGTCCCCTGAGTGACACTACTCTGTATCCCCTACAGCTCTCCCCGTTCCCCTTTGACCTTCTCCAGCGGGAAGCCCAGAAATACCCAGCTGCTGAGCTGGTGTGGTGCCAGGAGGAGCACAAGAACCAGGGCTATTATGACTATGTCAAACCCCGGCTTCGCACCACCATCAACCGTGCAAAGCCTGTCTGGTAAGGATGCGGGCGGTTGCTGTGTGGCTGGAAGGGAATTGCTTGGTACAGTCCCTTCTCATGGCCCACCTTCTCCCTGGCAGGTATGCAGGGCGGGAGCCAGCAGCTGCCCCTGCCACTGGCAATAAGAAAACCCACCTGACAGAGCTGCAGCGGCTCCTCGACACGGCCTTCAACCTCGATGCCTTCAAGGACCTGGCCTGAGCGCCAGCACGGCGCAGCATGCTCCTCCGTCTGTCTGTCCGTCTCTCTGTCCTTCGCTCGCCTCCCCCCCTCAACTACAGATCTTGTCAACCCCACACTGGTGCCTGGAGTCCTTGTCTGCCTCATGCCAGGTTGGCACTGGTGCAGCCACCCTTTGCACCGTGAGGGTCTGGGGGCAGCCTGCTGCCATAGTGGGTAAGACCCCTGGCCCCTCAGACCCCTGGAATGACGGGTCCTTGGGTCTCTTCTCTGGGGCTGTCCCATACCCCCCAAGAGGGGCTGGTCCCCAGAGCTCTTCTATGAGGGTGTCCAGTGCAATGAGTCAGGTTCTTCCAAGCTCCTCTCAGTCTTGGACTTGCCATGTGCAGCCGCTGCCTCTTGGAGGAGGGAGATGGGGCATCTGCGCATCCTGAGGGCCCAGGCAAGTGGGAGAGCGGTGTACCCCTCTCTCAGTTCTGCCTGTCCTTGGGGGAGCACGTTTTTCCCCTCTCTGTCTGCACCATCCCCCTGCTCTGAGTCCTCACAAGGACACGGCTGGTGCTGGGTGGTGTGTCCTCTCATTGGAGATCCTGAGTGGAGGTCGAGGGAGGTGATCTCCCGAATGGGGCTCATTGTCGGCATCTCCAGAGCCCACCTAAGTCCTCCCGTGGGAGGTCCTTGGGGGGTGGGGGCGACGTGGGCAACTCCAGATGGGACTTGCTGTCTGTGTCTCCAGAACCCAGCGCGGTTTTTCCATGAGAGGCAGGTCTTTCAGCGGCAGGAGGGAGGTCGGGGGGTACGCGGGGGTGCGGCACGCACTGGGTCGCACACGGTGTCACTGCACGCGGTGTCACCGCACGCCGCCCGTGCCGCGCGCAGCTCCTTCACACGCGCACACGCGTGCAAGCTGCCGTGTGCGCGCGCGTCTCGCGGTCCCGCCGCTGCGGTGGCAGCGCCCGTCTTGCTGCCACGCGTGTGTGGCGTTGTCCCGCGTGTGGCGTTGTCCCGCGTGTGGCGTTGTCCCTTGGCGCCCCGCACACGGGGGCGCGCCCTCCTCGGCTCCTCTCATCCGCGCTCCGCCCCCCACCCGCAGCCCGGAGCCTTCGGCGCTCGGCTACCCGCGCCTGGCGGGCCGGGGGCGGGGCCTGCATACTGATGAGCGCGCGGCCNCGGCGGGAAATCCCCCGGGCGGGGGGGTGAAATGCCGGGCAGGGGGCGGCGGCCCTCCCCCGGGAAGTCCCCGTGGTTCCCCCGGCGCCCGCCGCCCCGGGGGGGGATTGACGCCGCGGTGGCCGGCGCGGGTTGGGCGGCCCGGAGCGGGCCGGACGCCAAGTCCCGGCCGCGGAGGCTGGGGGGTCGCGAAGCCTACGGGGCTGTCCCCCCCTCCGGCCCGGCCTCTCCGGGGGCGGCCGCCCTCACCCGCCGCTCCACTGCTTCCCGCAGCCCCAGTGACAGTCGGTGCCGCCGTCCCGCAGTGCCCGCCGCGGCCTCGGAAGACCCAGCCCACACCCGCTGATGAGCTCCATGAACCCCATGAAACCCTCGCTACCGCCTGCGCCCCACGGGTGGGCGCCGGGGCAGCGTCCTTCCATCCACCCATGCATCCATCCCTCCATTCTTCCATCCATGCATCCATCCCCCTGTCTGTCCCTCCATCCCTTCGATGCTTCATCTCTCCATTTCCTTAATCCCTCCATCTCTCAGTCCCCTCTGTCCCTCCATCCCTCTGTCCTTCATCTTCATTAATTTGTTTTTCTTTCTAGTGATGGTTCATTTGCATACGAGGCTGTTCCTTGGCAACCAAGCACCAATCAGCCGCCGGGATCCCTCTCCGTGGTAACCACTGTCTGGGGTGTCAGCAGCCCCTCCCAGAGCCAGGTACCAGCAGCACCCTTGCCCCAGGGACTCCTTGCGTCTGGATGCCACGGCCCCTGCCTGACCCACTGCCTCCTCCAGGTTTTTGGCAGCCCCATGGGCCCTGGGGGTAGCAGCTCCAGCACCCCGCTGCTGCCTGGCATGGCAGGCACCAGCTCGGGCATGAGCTCACCACCATTCCTGCCACAGCAGCCCTTCGCTGAGGGGGCACCAGGGAAGGGGTATGTGCAGCCAAGTGTCTATGGCCGCAATGCCTACCCCAGTGGGCCAGGCTTCCCTGCCAGGTAAGGCCAACCCTGTGCTTCGTGGCCTGGCATGTGCCCTGCTGCAGAGCCACTGCATGCCCCTTCCTGCTTCTCTGTTCTCTAGCTACAATGGTGGCCCAAGTGGCCCTGGAGGGATGGGACTCCCCTCGCATGCCAGCCGGGCCACTGCTGATTTCACTCAGGCAGCAGCTGCTGCTGCTGTGGCTGCGGCTGCTGCCACAGCCACGGCCACAGCCACAGCGACAGTGGCAGCGCTGCAGGAGAAACAGAGCCAGGAGCTGAGCCAGTACGGCGCGGTAAGAGTCTGGCTGTGGCAGAACTGGGGAGCTGACGGCCCCCTCTGCTCTGCTGTGACCCCTCTCTCTTTGTTGCTGCAGATGGGCACAGGGCAGTCTTTCAACAGCCCCTTCCTGCCCCATGCTGGGCCCCGTGGCCCCAACAGCATGAGCCCGGCTGGCATGGCAGGTGTTGTGGCCCCCTCTGGTGTCTCCCCTGTGAGCATGAGCCCTGTGCGGGCGCCTGGTACTGGCCCCCTTTATGGTGGGCAGCGAGTGCCTCAGCACACCTACCCTGGCCCTCCGCAGAGCCAGCAGCTGCCCCGCCAGGGCCTCAAGCGGACATACTCCAATGAGGTGAGTGCTGTGTTGGTGAAGGCTATGGCATATGGTGACCCCCTTTTCCACTGGTGCTGACTCCCTGGCCCCACAGGGGTACCCAGCACAGCAGTACCTCCAGGGTGGGCAGTACACTGCAGCTGGTGCCCAGTATGCCCCCAGCGCCCCCCAGTCCTCCGCTCCGTCCCCCTCATACCCTGGCCACAGGCTGCAGCAGAGCATGGGCCAGTACCTCTCCGCTTCAGGCAGTGCTGGACCCTATTACAAGGTACCACAGGGGGAACGGTGGGCAAGGGGTGGCGGTCCGGGTGTCTGCCATTCCCCGGTTCCAGCCCCTGGAGACCCTCCTCCTCCCATAGCCAGCTGACCAGTTCAATGGGCAGAGCGCCAGCTTCAGCACCTACAGCCAAGCAGCCATCAGTGGGGTGAGTCTGGCAGTGGGTGGGGTGGGGGCTGTGCTTACCTGGCTGGACGCTGAGGGCACATGCTGCCTCTACAGCTGGGCCGGTCGCTGCCGGGGTACCCCAGCTCGCCGCTGGNGGGTGGGCTGTGGGGGGGGTGGGGCAGAGTAGTGGGAGGTGCTCGGTAAAAGGGTGTGGCCTCAGGGGGCGGAGCTTTATCAAGAGTGCTGGTTTGGTAGGGGGCTTCTGCTCTTAAGGTGGGACCATCTGGATTGGGAGGGCCTTGGATAGGGTGCGGTTTCCTGGAGTGAGCGGGAGGAATCTTCGGTGGGATGGGCTTCCTCCATAGGAGTGGGAGTGAGTGGCCCCCAGGGGTGGGGCCACTTCGGGTGGGAGAAGCTTCCTGCGTGGGGCTGCGGTTTCCGGGGTGGGCAGGGCCGCGTCGTGGAGGTTGGGCTTCCTACAGAGTGGATCCTTGTGCAATGGGCGGAGCGCGGCTGGGGTATGGCCAGGGTGTGCCTGGGGCCCGGGGGGAAGGTGTCGGTTTCCCTGATGGCCGCGTCCCGCAGGGCCGGCCCCCGGCGAGGAGTTGCGACTGACCTTCCCGGTGCGGGACGGCGTGGTGTTGGAGCCCTTCCGCCTGCAGCACAACCTGGCTGTCAGCAACCACGTCTTCCAGCTTCGTGACTCTGTCTACAAGACCCTCATGATGAGGTGAGGGTCCTGTGTACAGCACCCCTCACACAGTGCTGCTTGAGGGGTGCTGTATGGCACCGTGTGGTGTGGGGCTGTGGTGGACAGCACAGCTGGGCACTGCACGGTGTGTGTGGCACGGGGCTGTGTGCCCTCGTATGGCTTGGCATGGCGCTGTCCTGCATCATGGTGCGAAGCGTGGCTTGGTAGAGCTATACTTGCCACAACTCAGCGTGGTGTCACGGTGTTCGGCATGTTGTGGCACGGCATGGTGGTTTGGAGCCTGGCTTGGCGGGGCACAGCATGGTAGGACATGGCGTGGCCTGGCACAGCACTATGCTGTGGTGCTGTTGGGGTCTGGCACAGTGCCATAGGACACTGTAACATGGACTGGCTTAGCAGTGGTTCTGCGTGGCTTGGAGCAGCATGGTGTGGTGTGGTGACGCGGTGTGCGGAGGATCGCGTGCGGACACTCCCCCCTGCCCACACCCTGCCTACCCCCAGGCCTGACCTGGAGCTGCAGTTCAAGTGCTACCACCACGAGGACCGGCAGATGAACACCAACTGGCCGGCCTCCGTGCAGGTGAGCGTCAACGCCACGCCACTCACCATTGAGCGTGGTGACAACAAGACCTCCCACAAGCCGCTCTACCTGAAGCATGTCTGCCAGCCTGGCAGAAACACTATCCAGATCACTGTCACCGCCTGCTGCTGTGTGAGTCACCAAGAGGGTACCAGGAGAGGGAGGGTGGTGGCTGGAGCCACAGCTCAGCCTCCCATCTCTCCACAGTCCCACCTGTTCGTCCTGCAGCTGGTGCATCGGCCCTCGGTGCGCTCGGTGCTGCAGGGGCTCATCAAGAAGCGCCTGCTCCCCGCTGAGCACTGCATCACCAAAAGTGAGCACCTGGGTCCTGGGGGTCAGGAGGATGCACTGTGGCAGGAAGGCCACAGCGGGATGGGGGTGATGGTGCACTATTGCCCAGGTACCACCACGGTGCCACCCCCATCCCAGTGTCCTGGTTCTGACCCTTGGTGGCCTTCATCCCCACCTTCCCAGTCAAGCGCAACTTCAGCAGTGGGACCATCCCGGGGACACCAGGGCCCAATGGTGAGGATGGCGTGGAGCAGACGGCCATCAAGGTGTCCCTCAAGTGCCCTATCACCTTCCGGAGGATCCAGCTTCCAGCCAGGGGTCATGACTGCCGGCACATACAGGTAGGGGTGGTGATGACCGGGTCCTGGGGGTATCCCCCACCCAATATCCTGCCCCCTCTATCTCAGCTGCTGCTTTCCCCCACAGTGCTTTGACCTGGAGTCATACCTGCAGCTCAACTGTGAGAGGGGGACATGGCGGTGTCCTGTCTGCAAGTGAGTTGGGGCTGCAGTGGGGTCATGCCCTGGTGACCCTGCCTGCAGGGCGTGGGCGTGTGTTTCACTGCCTATGGGGGATATATTTCCTGCCCTGGGAGAGGAGTAGTTCTTGCCTTAGGGAGAGGTTCCTGTCTAGTGAGGGTTGCCTTATATCACCCTGCTCTCACTCTTGTCTGCAGTAAGACGGCCCTGCTGGAGGGGCTGGAGGTTGACCAGTACATGCTGGGTATCCTGATCTACATCCAAAAGTAAGTGCCTTCCATTTGGCCGCTGTCCATCCATGCCTGGTCCTGTGCCACCTCTGAGGGGCTGTGCAGACAGTGCCCCCAACCTCACCTCCTCTGCCCTTCTGCTGCCCCCAGTTCAGAGCATGAGGAGATCACCATTGACCCGACCTGCAGCTGGAAACCTGTCCCTATCAAACCAGATGTCCACATCAAGGAGGAACCAGAGGGGCCAGTGCTGAAGCGGTGCCGGACACTCAGTCCTGCGCACATGGTGCTGCCCAACATCATGGAGATGATTGCGGCCCTGGGGCCCGGCTCTGTGCCCTTCCCAGCATTGTCACAACCTCCGGCAGGGGCTGGCACTGATTATGGCACCCCGGGTACGAGGTGACCCATGGGGGACAGGACTAAACCCTGTCCCTGTGTATGTGTCCCCCAATTTGCCCCATTTCCTCTCACAGGTTCCAGCTTTCTGGGACCCGGGACATTCCCAGAGCCTTTTGCTGCCCCTGGAGTCCCCAGCACCTCAATGCTGAGTGACTTCACACCAGGCCCCCCCTCCATCTCCTACCAGCCCAACATCCCAGGCAGCCTTCTGGCCCCGGAGAAGCCTCCTGTGCCCCCTCTGCCTGCACAGGTCAGCTGGGCTATGGATGGGGGGACTCCCCCCAAATTCCAGTGTCTCACTGGGGTGCCAGGGGAAGGAGGGTCTCACGGCTATGCTCTTCCCCCAACTCCCCAGCTTCCCCCACCAGGACGAATGGAGCCGTCCCACTCCGCAGTACAGACAGGGCTGCACAACACTCCCTCAGGCAGCCAGCCGGCCTCCACACTGCACTCCCGGAGTGCAGTGGCACGGCAGCCGCTGGGACCCCCGGCCCACACTGCCGACCTCGTCTTCCCCCCCGCACCCAGCATGGCGGTGGCAGGTGATGGCTCAGAGCCTACCCTCGACGTGAGTACTCAGGGGGGTGGACAAGGATCCTTCTGCTGGCTTGGGACCCCAGCTGCTGCAGGGGGGAGGGCAGAAGCTGCGGAGAGCTGATCATCACACACTGTCACCCCCAGCTCCTGCCCGAGCTGACGAATCCTGATGAACTGCTCTCCTACCTGGGGCCCCCTGACCTCCCCAGCAGCAGCAACGATGACCTCCTCTCCCTCTTCGAGAATAACTGAGCCATCCTCACCCCCCTCCTGGGGCTGGGGGGCAGCACTATGTGCCCCTGCCTGCTGCAGAGCTGGGACCCCCCCACAGCGGGGGCTTTCTCAAAGGGCTGCGATGGGACAGAGGGGCTGAGCCCCCCCAGAAGCACAAGGCTGTACATAGTGTAGAAACACTACTGTTCCCCTGAGACTCCCCGTATTTAAAGGCAAGTGCATCACTGCGGGGCTGCCCGTGCCCCCCTATCATTGTGCAAATGCTGCTGCCCCTTATACCGCACGGGTCTGGT
>WBMY01014884.1:71944-88817 GCA_013397315.1 Donacobius atricapilla | reverse complement strand
GGGAAGACAAGCACCATCACTCCCAGTGTCTTCCATTCCTTTTTCTTCCTTGAGTTTTGTGAGTTGCACACCATGCCTTGTGGTGTGGGTTATCCCTTGGGTCAGCTGGGGTCAGCTGTCCCAGCTGTCCCCTCCCACATTCCTGTGTACTCCCAGCTGACTTGCTGGTGGGGTGGGTGGGGTGGGGTGAGAGACAAAAAGGACTTGACTTGTACAAACGTTGCTCAGTATTAATGAAAACATGCCTCTGTTATCCACACAGCTTTCAGCACAAATCTAAAACATGGCCCAATACCAGCTACTGTGAGGAAAATTAACCCTATCCCAGCCAAAACCAGCACATAGTGGTAGAACTGAGCTCTACAAACCAGTGATGATCCCCATTGCCATATTTGGCTACCCCAGTCTTGAGTTAAGTGTGGATTTTTGCTGCAGTGCAGCACATGCTGAAGCTCTGCCCAGCCCTCATGTGGCAAACATTAGCGTCATGGCTTGGACAATGCTGGCAGCAGCAGCACTGCATCTTATTTTGCACAAATGCCTCTTTTTTTTTCTCTTTTCTTCAGCTGTATGAACACATCAGCCATAGAACCATGCACAGAGATTTCTATGGAATGAATGTGAATTTTTCTTTTTTAAAACAAGCTCCTACATTTTGGAACACCAGTGGTATAGAGGGTGACTCAAAACTGGGTCATGGTAAACTGCGTCACTGAGCAGCCCACAGTCCTATAACATCTGTTGCTGCAGCATTTGTTGTGTACACTTGCAACCAGATGACCTAATTCTCTTTGTGTGAGCAGGGAGTGCACTTGGGTAGGGAGAGGGCTGAGAACATCTTGTGAAGAGCCCCATGAAGGAATCTGTCCATTCAGTCTCCTTGGCTACATTGCAACAACTCAATTGCAACATCTGAATGAGAAGAGAGGAACAGAAGGCGGCATGACTTTGTCGAAGAACATGAAACATCGTTGATGTAGTGGGCAAGGGAAGAAAAGATGTTTAAAATCAGAACAGGAAGTTTTTGAAATAAAAACCAAACTTCTCCTGATAAAGGAAAGAAAAGAAGCAGTGAGCTTATTGCAGTAAATGCCGCGAATGATCACTTAGTGCCTAAAATATACCCATAAGGCCCTTTTAATGGTATGAAAGGCAGTAGCTCAAGAGGTGTTAAATTTGAGACAGGAGGGCTGTGCAGGGCACTCTGGTGAACAGCTTCCCTTGAAGTACTCTGATGACTTGGGAAAAACTGGGATTAAATGACAGAAGGGGACAGAAAGTTCAGCTGCCAAGACATGAGGTTGAGAAATGTGACTGTGTTTCTTCTTTCTGTTGGCTGGCATTTCTTGAATACCTTTTAATTTCTTCTTCAGTGCATTGTTCAGTGTCTATCCAGATGACTTTGTGTGTTCTACTTTTGAACATGAGTTGCTTCTTTCCATATTTTCTAATACTTGTGGTGAGGCAGCCCCACAGCGAAGAGAAATGAGATGAAACTGCATAGTCATGAGTACTCTTATTTCCTGAAGGCATTCTGCTTTCTGAAATAATCCTAAATATAGCAATTTACCTCTTTTTTAACTTCCTTCTTTTCACGGATCCTTTTCTCCTCCTCTCTTTTTCCTTGATGAATTGCCTAACACGGTTGCAAATAGATAGGAAAGGAGATGAAGAGCAAATGGAGGAGTGATGGTGAAATGTGCATGTGAGCAGTCAGGGTGATCCAAACTTCAGTTTCTGTGGGACTGTTTTGCTGACTAGTATCTCCAGGGCAGGGCAGGGCCATGCTCTGGATTCCTGCTCCCTTTCTCTGACTGGCCAGAACTGGCTGGTAGCAGAGTTTGGTCCCATGGAATATTTGCAGGAATTTGGCATCTGCCTTAGAGGGAATGAGGAGGACAAGACTAGCCAGGTTTGGGGCCAAAAATAAATGTTATCTATGCTGTCTATTGGTGAAGGAACCTGTGTGGGTTTTGGACTTCTATTACTTCCAAAAATTTTTAACGAAAATTCTCTAGGAGGGAGAAAGGTAAAAATAGCCAGTGCCCCATCTTAAATGACTCTTTAGAAAGTTGTAACAGGGAAAGCTGGGAGGAGTTTTTGTAACATCCTTGCTCTGTTTTGCTCTTGCTTTCTCAGGTCTGTTTTGCTAGTCAAACCAGATGTTGAAAACTCCAAGCTACTCTCCCTAAATAATAGCCCAGATGTTCCACTTGGACTAAGAACTACAAATCTTTCTCTCTCTGGCTGTTTACTTGACTCCCCTCATTAGTGTCTTGATCTTTCTCAAGGTGGTTGTGTGGCTCTGGAGCCACAGCTGCTTCATAAGTATGACTTCTCATGCACTGAGAACAAGTGGGGGTATGTGGGGCTCTGTGGGCTTCTCTGTGGCTTCAGATCTCTCTGGAAGTCAGCCACGAGAGGGCTAAGCCTACTATTCACAGCATGTTCAACCTGGTGCCAACACACACGAGAACAGTGAGACCCCAGTGGGGCTGCTATCCTTGCCTCTCTGAGATATTCCCAGCCTCGCAGAATGTGTCTTGTGGGTGTTGGCTGTGCAAGACTTTAAGTATGCAAAGGAGGGTTGGCCACTGCTCCTCCAGCTGTTCCTAAAGTGTTCCATGTCAGTGGTAACCCTTCATATAATACCAGAAACAACAGCTACAGATGGAAAATCACCAAAGTGCAAGTTGTGCTGACATGCCCAATGCCTGACATCAGATTCTTCGGAAAGGATCCTGAGGAATCTGGGAACTGTGGCACATGATGGATTATTTCTGGTTTGGCCTGTCTCCTCTATGCAGCTTATGTCTGTCAGTCTCTGCTCTTCCTGACAGCTGGAGGGTTGTGGAAATGCAACTTGTCTCTCGCTGCCTTTACTATTCCAGCTCTGCTAACAGGCTGGCGTAAGTCTGAGTGGGACACATACGAATGGCGATCATATGTCCTGAGGTAACAAAGTCCTGGAGTACAGTCTGCTCTGTTCTTTCCAGTAAGGATGCAAAAAATAATCAAGCCTGTTTGCTGGATGCAAAAGCCATGATAAAACTCCAGCCCTTGTGTCCCTTCACAGTTTGTAAGCAATTAGGCACCAAAAAAACCAGCTTACACAGGTTATAGAGAAAAGGGGGATTTAAAGTCCATTGATATCTTCTGATCCCTGCCAATAAAACCTTCAAGCTGCTCCAAGGCCTTACTAGCTCACTGGGGGGGTGTGTTCCAAGCTCTCCCACCCCAGTTCTTTCCCTGACCTTGTTGTTGCAGTCAGATGTTAGCAGATGGCCCACTTGCAAATTGTGGAGCACTATGTCCCCTGCCTGCCAAGCCCCCTGCAAGGCTGTGAGCAGCGTGTAAGCATGGGGTAAGACATAAGGAAATATGTTGCTCTGTGTAAGCACAAGCTTAGGACCCAGCCTGTCAAAGGCTAAATGCTCCCAGCTCCTCAATGCTGTCTCTGGGGTTCAGGATATTTGGTATCTGGTGCACAGAGTGGCTTTCTCAGATATAACAAGAAAGGTTTTCATTCCAGGCTTGAGTGATCTTACTTTAGTGTGGGAGGTTTAGGCTTAAGCAGCTTCTTTTGTTCCAGCCTGTTTCCAAAAGACTCAAAGAACAGTACTACAAGGCTTTGAAGTTCTTGATAGTTCAGCTTTCACCCTCTAAGACTGTCTAACAGCAGGAAATAATCTGTCCAAATCTTACCCTGAAGCACAGATTAAAAAAAAATTAGAGAACAAGCAATGTTGCTGGATGATCCCACATCTGTAGTGGGTCTAAACCCAGAGCTGAAGTCAAGTTTGCAGTGGTATCTTCACTCAGGATCCAAGTTTTCTTTTGGGGTCATATGTTTATATAACCTGAGTATGGTGGTGGATGGACTCACAAAAGGTTACCAAGTAACTATTTTGTGTAGTTAATGCTGGTGTCTATATTAAATGATCACTCCCTTTTAATAACATTGAATTTTCATTTCACTCTGCCTAGAAATTTACCCACAGCCTAGGGCTCAGTGGATGCGTCAACCTATCTTTGAGCTCATTCTCTATAGGGCAATGCTTTTCTAGCAGAGATCACAGGAAAATAATGTCACCTGTGGGAAGGGTGATCTCTCCCCAAGGTTTTTTTGAATCCCTCTCACACAGGTAGAAGAAGGGGCACTCACTAGAGAGACCAGGCTTTTCTAGGCACTAGGGCCAAATTTATTCTGTCAGCAAATACACTCATGTAGCACATGACACCTTCTAGGTATGCAAAGGGGGCAAGATGAGCCAGAAGCTCCTGCAAGAGTTCCAAAAAAAGCATGAAACTCCTGCACTGCTTGCTCATGGCCTCCCTGGAGTCAGCACCGGGGAAATTTAGTGCCATTCGCCTGCCATCTTGCTTCCCATGAGTACCTGGCAAAGAATGCCTGATGCAAAAAATAAACCATGGCAAATGCTGTCTGTTTCCATTACTGTATGGGGAATGACTGGATTATGTAAAGCGTGAAACCACTGCAGGGATCAAATATAAATATTGTCCTATTGTGGAATGTACTGGTGACATAGCTGATATTTTTGTGACTGATGAAAAATCAGAGCTCATTATCACCCCTGAGGTTTGCCCTCTGTGTGTGTTGGTGTGTGAGTCTGTCTATTTCTGTGTATTAAAGGCTCTGGGTCAAATCCTGATAATTCTGAGTCTATTTTTACTTTGTCACTATTCAGGACAAACTTTCATTGACACTAATTGGAAAGCTGCCTAAGAAAGGGTTCTGAGAGAATTGAGAAGCTAGCTGTAACTTGGCTTGATTTTGGTTTCTGAAAATCCCTTTCTGGAGATTTACTTTATATAACATATACTTCTTAATGCAAGTTTAAAGATGGTGCAAATTTACATTGCAGCACTGTAGCCATACATTGATTTATTTCTGCTGGGATCTCTTTTGCTCTGAATTTAGGATAGAGGTGTCCTGTGTGTCTGTGGGTCTGCACTTTGTAGGACTTTCCCCATGGAAGGGGTGAGGGAGGGTCCGTGTTTGAAGTTGCCCACATGGAAATGGAGCAGTGCTGACTTTCACTGGCTGTAGTTATGGTATGCAGAGTATTTATCTTTTTTGGCTTTTCTTTTCCCCCTTCATCACTGAAGGCATTTGGAGTTCAATGGGAATGCATTCAAACAAGTCACCTTCAATCTCAAAGCTTTTCCTGATCTTTTCCTTCCAACCCACCGGCTCCAAACTTGTTCTCTTGGAACTGCTGCCAGTATCTCATACAAAGGTGGCAGTTTGTCACCTGGCATGGTAAGATCCCACATGGAAGACGCCTGAGAAAGAACTGGCTTGTGGAGTGAAAAGCATATCCATCAGAAGGAGCATGAATTGCATATCCAGCAGATGAAACAATCCTCTGGCAATGAGTTGAAAATATTTGGCAGGTGGAAACTCTGAACAAGGGGTGGTCAGAAAGACGCGCTTTCTTTTATCATTAACCTGGTTTTTGATTTTGGACTCATTCAAATTGTGTACATGTTTCTCAGGAAGAACTTGGTTTGAAGGAAAACAGACAAATCCATTCTGGACAGATGGTGCTGCAGAAAAGGGTGGCAGAGAGGTGGCAGGAAAGCAAAGGGAGGGGTGGGTATAAAAGGAGAGAGGGAGTATGTCTGATACAGGCTCAAGCAAGTCTGTGAGGAACGATATGAGCCACCCCCTGAAGTGAGCCAGGAGGTTCATGGTACGTGAAAATTGTGTCAACAAGAACAAATTTGTGTGAGTGGACAGGGGCTTTCTTTTCCCTTCAGCAGCACTAATGAGAGCCATCAAGTTGCAACTACTTACTGGACACAGTCACAGGCTTTGTTCTTGTCTTTCTCTCCACATCCTGAGCTTCTCTTTTTTGGTGCCACCACTCAAACTAGTTCCCAAACTCCCTTGGAGTCTGGGAACTTGGGAACAACCCATCCAATTCCTTTCTTACCACCCTATGATCCAGGCTGTGTTTTAACAAATTGGGTTATTTTCTAACTATTCCTAGTGAGTGTGGATGTGACCATGCTTTGGGCCACAATGATGATCATGGAAAATAAGCATGGGAAATATTCTGATTAATGTTATGTTTTGCTATTAGGGAACCAGGGGTGGAAGAGCTGCCAAGAGCTTATTGCTGTCCCTGCAGAAAGAGATTCCCAAATTGCACAGTGACATTTAGTGGTACCCACAGTCCTCTTTGCTGGTGTCAGGCCTCTGAATCTCTCAAAAAAAGGGATAAATCCAGCCTGTGCTCCCACATCTACAGAAAGGTGACATCCTGCCAGAACAACCTTTGAGAAGAGGTGTTGAATAGATCAGGAGATAAACAGGTTGGTTATTCTCAGTGGCACATGAAGCTCTTTGGAATCAGCAGAAGGAGGATCTCTCTTCTGGAGATGCTTTTAGTCTGGCAATATCCATAGAATAAGAAATTTCTTTGTCAATCAACTTTACCATCAGACTTCAGGTTTATTACTGTTTGACATGACATGTTGTCCCAGCTATTCGCCCAGACTGCTGATTCAGCTGCAAGAAGGTAAGTTAGGCTTCAGATGCAGCCCTGGACCTCTGGGGAAACCATGCTGCTTTTCCTAGGATATCTGTAATAATCCCTTTTATTACCAGCCTTTTTCATGAGGTTGCTGACTCGCTATTTGGAAAACAGAAAGGACTGTGTAATTTGGATAATTTTGCATGTGAAGGCTCTCACGTTTCTCTTCTTCATTCATTACTATACTTAATATGTAATTACAATTAGCTATTAGCCATTAGCAGTTAATTCCCTGTTACTGATGAAGATGGAATTGAGTTGCCACTTCCAAGTGTCTTATTTCATGCTTCTTAGTGTCTGAGCCTCCAGAGAAACATTTCTGAAGTAGCTCTGTAGAACAGGCAAAACATGACTTTCCTACAGCTGGGCTGGAGTTGTGTTGCAACCTAAACAGTTCAGGATTTTTATTCAGTTTTTCATTTCACAACATTTGAAAATGTTTCAGAGCCCTCCAGGAGGCTTCCAGAATTAAATGAGCTCCCCAGGCAGGTGGTTTTCCTGGTATGAGGATGGTCAGCATGACTTTCTGTATTTGGAAATGTCTGTGTATGACTCCAGCTTCAAATCTAGATTTTCATGCCCATGAGAAAATATAAGGGAAGACATAGCTTTTACGTGGAGCAGTGGCTCAATTAATCACTTCCAAGGAATGACTTTGCTTTCTTAAATTACCCTGTTAAAAGGGCTTCCAGATACAACGCTAGGGAGAATTTTGCTGATTAGTGCTAGAGGGAAAGACTCAATATATATGCATACATCCATGATAAACTTTCACATTCGGGTGTAAGGAGCTCTGTGGAGAGTTTCAGCATCCAGGGAAGCTGAGTGCTTGTGAGTTCCTATTCCTTGGGATTTATCAACAGAACTTATGACTGTACCCACAGAGAGTTAATTATGGTATATTTGACAAGACTTGTTGTCGTGGTTTGACACTGGCCCAACACCAGGCTTCCATGAGAGTTGCTCACTCACCCTCCCCTGACACAGCTGAGCAGAGGAGGGAAAATGAAAAAAAAAGTTAACAAAGGGTTCCTGAATTGAGATAAGGAGCAGGAGAAAACACTTCAAGGTTGAAACAGCCTCAGCTTAAGGTTGAAAAGTGAAACTTATTGCTAACAGAATCAGAAGAGGATAATGAAAAGTAAAATAACCCCATAAAACACCTTTTCCCCCCAGCCCCTCCCCCTTTCCCACCAATACCACAGGGAGACAAGGCACGGGGGTTTCTGGGTCAGTTCATCACCAAGATTCTCTTCTGCTGCTACAGGAGAGGAGTCCTTCCCCTGTGAGACCATGGGGTCCCTCCCATGGGTGAAAGTTCTCTGTGAACTTATCCAGCGTGGGCCCACTCTCATGGGCAGCAGCCAAACCACACCTGCTGCGACGTGAATTTCCCCACGAGCACACAGTCCTCCCAAAACTGCTGCAGTTTGTGTCCCTCCCACGGGCACACAGTCCTCCTAAAACTGCTGTGGTGTGGGGTCACTCTTCCATGGGGTGCAGTCCTCCAAGGACAGGCTGCTCCAGCCTGGAAGCAGAGCCCTGTCTCTCTACCAGGATCACAGCCTTCTCCAGGCATCCACCAGCTCCAGCATGGCCACCTCCCCCATGGGCTGTGCATGGATCTCTGCATCCCCTGTGGATCTCCATGGGCTGTGCATGGATCTCTGCATCCCCCGTGGATCCCCAGGGGCTGTGGGTGTATGCCCACAGGCTGTGAGTGGATCTCTGCATCCCCGTGGATCCCCACAGGCTATAGGGGCACAGCTGCTTCACCATGGTCTCACCATGGCTGCAGAGGAACCTCGGCTCCTGGAGCACCTCCTCCTCCTCCTTCTGCACTGGCCTTGGTGTTTCCATGTTGTTTCCCTCACATGTTCTCGCCCCCTCCGCTTCTCTAGCTGGAATTAACACTGTGCACGACACTTTGTTTTGGTTTTCTTCTTAAATATGTTATCACAGAGGCGTTACCAACCTCTCTCATTGGCCCAGCCTTGGCCAGCAGCATGTCCATCTTCAGAGACATCAGGGATTGGCTCTGCTGGACATGGTGGAAGCTTCCAGCAGCTTCCCATGGAAGCCACTTTCTGTGGCCTGTCCACTACCAAAAACCAAGCCATGCCAAACCAATGCACTTAAACACCTGAGGTGCAGGCCTCAGTGGGTACAGCAGACTTCCTCCAGGTCTGTCAGTCAGACAGAACAACCCCACAGTGCTGCAAGGTCTCAGCTCTTCAGGAAGGTACATCAACTACAAACTGACACTGGAGCTCAATAAATCCACTTCATCCAGTACTGGAAAAAAAATCACCAGTTGCCTTTGACTAATGAGGTGTCCTTAAAATCAGGCCTGTGACAGCCTCTTCACTATTTAATTCTGTTCCTGCTGTATTTTTCTGTTCCTTCCATTCTCCAAGACATGATGGACCCCTTGCTTTGTTATGAAAAGAGCTAGTGCCACAATGGAGACCAGATGACAGGACTAAATAAAATTATTCATGTATTAATAGATGTTAGAGCCAGAAAGAACCATTACAAACAAATCCTCTGATCTCCATGACATAGGTCAAAAATCATATCCAAAAATTCCTGGAGCAAGTCCTCTTTATATGGGAGCTATGAAGATGCATTTTAGAAGAAGGGTCATAATTTAAAGTGCTGGAAAATCTTCCTGATTGTAGTAATTGCCACAAAGCCATGACATCCCTCTGCCCCCAGCCAGAGTGCTGAGGGGCAACCACAACATGATCATTTAACACTGCACCCTTCCAGGAGGAGAATTTCAAAGCAAAACCAGCAGAGCCTCAGGAAGGAGATTGCTATGGATTGATTATAGTTCAAGAAATCAATGCAAACTGCCTATGGAAAGGAAGGAAATGAGATCGATTAAGCCAGATTTTGCTGAGATTCAGAAAATTCTTTCAAGTTATCTGAAAAGGGCTCTGATACATGTAGAAGAGCCTGTTGGTCTTGAGCTGAAGACAGTACAAGGAACATTGTGAAGTTTTTCCAGCCCACAGTGTGAATGTGATCTATGGGAGTGCACTGAAGAGTAAACACACAGCACAGCTCTCTGCACTGAGAAAACTCCTAAGGGTGTTGTGCCCTGAAGTGAGCTTGATCCCTTTTTCAACAGGTATGGGACATGTTTAACAGCAAAGAAAAGACTGGACATCAAAAACTTTAGAGCCTGACCCTGCCATGGAATATGTTCCTGCAAAATACTGGGTGACCTCCAGTCACTGATGAGTGTGAAAGCCAAAGCTCTTGAGCACATAGCAATATCAGCTCCTTAATAAAAGTAGTGTGATATGGGTCAAGCAAATTTCCCCTTCCTGAGCCAAGAAGGAAAGGAAGCATCTTCTCCAGGCATCTCTTGCACTCTGAGACACTTACTCTGTATTTCTTTATGGACCTACTTTGACCCTCCAGACAAGAAGTTTCCATCTTAAAAACTTGGAGCCTCTGTTCCCAGTCTAGTTGCTTTGCAAAATGCTCCTTCCTCTCAGGCTGCTCAGTAGAGTGGCTTTTCTGATCACTCATTTACTGGGATTGTGCCAGCCCTTTAAAGAATTCACATTCAATTACACCTCTGTGCCACTTTCTGGTCACCAAGGAAATTCTTCCAACAATCAAGGAGGCAGTGCAGCTGATGAGGATGTGTCTAGCCAAAGCTCTCAGAGAGAGGGCAAAAAGACACACAGGAGCTGCTCAGAAAGCCATGCGCAAAGTAAAAAGTGATCACTTTAAGAGTATCCATGCACACCTCCCCTCCAGCTTGCCTTTAGAGCATAACAACATCCTCTAAAAAATTTATTGCTTATACTATGGTTTGGGAAATCTAGAAATAGGCGAAACTCTAGAGAAAAATTAATGTAAATACACCTATCAACCCCACAAGATATTTTCATACGTAGCTTGCAAACATGCTGTATGAATAATTGATAGCATAGTTCATATTGTGCCATTGATTAGCTAGGCACTGACTGAACCAGCCACCCCACTCTTTGAGGATGAAGTGCTGAATATTTTTGTTGTCATCATCATAATTCTGGCTTTCAGTTCCATGGACAAGGGCCAGAATTGGAACTCCAGCTCCAGCCATCCCAAACTTAATGGATGATGTTAGGAAAATGACCCACAACTGAGTTCCAAGTTTAGCAAATATTTATCATGGCAGAAAACCCCAGCTGTGACCAACTTGGTGTCAGTTTCAGTCTCTGGCCTCACTTGAATAGTGGTGTTTTTGCCAGTGGCTAGATTTGGTGACAGGAGTTCTGACTTCTGAATTTCAAGCTAGGATTGTATTTACAACTTGATCGTACCTTAAACTGGATACCTCAGTGTTCCACAGTTTGTACCCTCTCCTAAGGACCTGGGTAGAAGACAGCTAATTAAAAATGTTGTTTTGTTCTCAGCCATTGGGGAAAATATTATGATCTTGTGCCCCATCTTTCCATCCCTGTGGGACAGACAACTTCATTATTGGATGTTCTCATTGCAAATGGTTTAGCAGGTTAGCCCATCATTTCTGGAAGCATGTAATGAATTTAATGCTCTGAAGGACATTTATCCCTTTAGCCATGAATGTCTCTCTGACAGCAGGCTTTCGCTCATTGAGAAATGAATGAGGTGAGGGTGGAAGTCCGTAATGGGAATGAGTTATGAGGACATCTGCCAGAATCAGTGTTGTCTATAGCTGGTTGTAGTCAATCTGATCTGGCAACATTGTCCTGCCTAGGGCCAGGTCATGTTTCTCTGTCTGAAGAAGTGCCTTGGATTAAGGTGATGATTTTATTCTTCATGTCAATACATGGAGGTTGGAGGTGGAAATAAAAAGAGCTGCTTCTTGCAACCACCTCTGTTCCTTTTGCACTTGCACCGTGGCCAAATTCGAGTGACTGTCAGCCACATGCAGTGCCAAAACACACTGAGTGACTGTGCTTGGGAGTGCAGGGAGCCAGAGACAGACCTGCACCAGCTGTGGAGCAGCTGCTGCCCTGGGGCACACTGTGTGCCTGCCGTGTGACAATGCTGCTGTGACTGCAGCGCAGGGCTCTGATATCCAGCCTGCTCTCTGCAACACTGAGCCACATTAGTCTGCCCCTTTCCAACTTTGCTCTCCATTTCCAAATGCTTTAATATTCTGATGAGTTTTGAGCTAGAGGATTAATTTCTTTGGGCATAGGTAAAGGAGAAGTAACACCCAGAAAAATGAACATGTTATGAAAGTGTCTGTACCACCTGTGGAGAGGATGGATTCCCAGTGGACAGAGGTAGACAGTGAACTTTCTGCTGCCTGGGACAGGGCAGGATATTGGGCAGATACTGACAAGCAAAACAGCTATGTGACAAGGAACAGTTAGTGATCTATATTTTACTCTGGGAAACTCTACCAAGCCATATCAGTATATCTCATCACGGGCTTTACTTTTTCCTTGCTCTAAAAGGATCACATTGTCAACATCAGGAAAGGAGTGCTAAACACTCATATTTCAGTGTCTCTCCTTAGAATCCATTGCCATGTGCAAAAGATGAAGTGAGCTGACACACTTAGTGTGAACTTTGAGGATTAAGGCTGTAATGTGGGAAAATGCTGGGCAGGTTTCCCTTGAGAGGCTCTCACAGTGTTCCTGTGAATGCAAACCTCCCTGCATAGCTGCAGGGCTGAGATAAGCAGTTCTGCCAAAAGAGTAGTTAACCAGATGAGAAGGAATGCACCTCAGTCCACAGGCCTGAACCCTGAAGACACTTGGATCTTGTGTTCACTGCAGTCTGAAAAAAAAAGCCTTCATCCTTTTCCTTGTTTAACCAAAACCAGCATATCCATGTACAAGCAGAGAGGTGGGCAGTGTTAGTAGACTTTGTTTAGTGCTGAAGATTTCTTCCAAGACTCATGTTGTCTGTTTACTTTAAAATTCAGTGTTTAAGGCAGATTCCTTCTGTAGCTAGCAGGGAACAATGAGCACTTTTACTGGATCCCATCTGAAGAGACGTGTTTAAGACAGATTTGATGATTTGCTCCCTGGCTCTCTAGCGTTCCTAATGTTTAATGGGCGCGATCCAGCCTGTTTCAATTTTGACATATGCAGTCAAGGGCTTTAGGTGTTACTCATCTGGGTTAACAGTGCTCAGAGCTTACATTTTCCCCCTTATCTATGAAAAGCAAAGATTTATGTAGCTCAGGTGATGTGCAGTAGCTCAGTAAACCAGAGCAACTCAATTGTCTGAGAATGAGACACGTTTGACTGCAATTTATAAAATACCAAAGGATGTACCTCTAGTTGCTTATACTTTATTACTTTCAGAAAGTGGGTAGTTGATGTTTATCATAGCTAATTAACAAACTGTGGAATGAGAAGGCAACTCTAAAAGCCTTTTCATCCATCCTCTGCTGCAGCTACCTGTGTATAGATGTTTATGCCTGTAAAGATCTCAACTACTGGAGGCATGATGGCCTAATGCTTCATTATCTCTGTAGTCTGAAAGCTCTTCCTAAGGTGAAGCCAAATTTACCATGTCTTTCTGGGTTCTTGTTAGCATTTCAACAGAGGTAATTAAATCAATGTATTAGTGAACAACAAAATAGAGCAAAAAATCTCAAAGGATGTTTAAGTGGACAAGGGAGAAGAGAGGTTGCAGTACATCTGCAGATGAAACTAGATTCAGATAGTGACTGTACATAGTGTTAAAGAGATATTTTAGGAAGTGTCTGTGGAAGGTTGGAACATTTACCTTTTTTTTAAGTCCCTTTGCTTGGAAAAACTGCAGGGGATTTTGAGGGCCCTTCCAGTTCAAATCAGTGAAATATATTTGATTATATATCAATTTGAAAAGGAAGGAGAGCATCAGTCAGATCCTTTTTGCACCTGTACACAAGACTCTCTCTGGTACTTGTGACGTGGTATTTGTTCAGTTAGAGTGATAGTAATTTGGTGTTATAGATGGAAAGGAAGTTGTTTTAAAGCTCATTCCCAGCCAGTTTTCTGGAAGGGTGAAAATTCTTCAAAAGCTCATTAAATGATTACCTTCACCCCAGAGTGCACACTGCAAAACATTTATCCCTGGTCTTAATGTTGCTGTACATTCAGTCTTATTATTACAGGGCAGGTCCTGGGATGTAATGTACTACTGACAGTGCTGCCACAGGATCCACACATCCCACAGATATGGAAAGCTCAGGGCTCACATACTTATTATGGCTCCCATTACTCCAAACCACTTTGCTGCCAGGTCAGAGCTTCCAGGCAGGGCAAGGCAGTGTCCATTCACCAGTATCTGTTTCTTGAGGCACAGGAGAACATTAAACACATGGTGCTCAGCAGATTGGTTCTCCTTAGCAGCTTGGCTCTCCACACAGAGAAAGCTGTTTGTCTGTCATTTCAAGGACTCTGGCTTTTTGCTTAGCACACAGATACATAAATAGATCTCGTCTTAAGTTATCAAAGCTGGTTTGGGTCCTATTTGTGGCAGAAGCTAACTGCTAATGGAATGAAAATCCATAAATGTTGTCGGCAGCTTTTATCACCCAAATGTTTAAGAAAGCTTTACCACAGACTGTGCTCAGTTAACTGCCATTATCCTGGTAGCATACATGAGAAGACTGAGACACAGGAGACTAAAATGCTGCTCAAACTAGCAGCCATTCAAATGTAAGTTTTGCTTTGCCTCCTCCAAAGCTGCTTTTTCAACAGCTGGGTTGTGCTGCCTCTGAAGTGCCCAGCACTGCCAATATTCTTCAGAATCATATCAAAGCTTTTGGTAAACAGATTGAAGAGCTACTTAGCATATATCATGTGCTATGGCTGCTCATTGTTTCTGAACCAGAAGGGCTCTGCATTTAATATAAACCTTTCACTGCTGATACAAGCAAGCAATGACTCTCCCTATGGCCAGGGGTGTGTAGAGGATTGAGTAATTTCAGGTTCTTGGAAAGCCAGGGCATGTGATGACTACTCTCAGCACGCTGGTGTGAGACTTGGAGGCAGCATATGGGTTGTACACCCATGGGCAGGCCCCTCTCTGACCATGCACTGCTTGCATTCAGGAACTGCGAATTTGCCTGCACCAAATGAGTGGTGCCACGCAAGGAAGAACATGCAGCCTTTTCCCTTTGTCCAGGCTGCAGATGCAAGGAAAACCCCAAGATTCTCCAGAATTATGTCTCTGGCATTATAATGTTACATATATACACATTTGCAAGTAATCAGAATTCTAAGGTACTTTGACAAAGTATCTGGGCTTGCCATATCAGGATGAGATCTCTTTGCATGGTGGGGTATATGAACACTTCAGATTAGAGTCTGAGTCTAGAAAGAGTCTGCTCCACATTGTTAGGGAGAAGGGACTGGAGAACAAGAGGTTAGAGAATAATGAAAAGTGATACAATCTAAAGGCTACAGAGTTTTTTTCTACTTGGAATCTTCTACAGTTATGTCCACAGCTTTGTGTGAGTTAGAGCTCCTTGTGTCTCAGTTTCTTTAATGCATCACAAGACAAATGCAGTCTAAGTTGGAAAGGGAGAACTATTTGTATGTTTTAGCCAAGTATCCCCAAAATCTCTCACAAATAGAAAGTCAGTTTCAAAACAAGCTCAGCTGGACAGGGTAGCAGGAAACGAACAGGAATAGTGTCTCCTGCTCCTGGAATGTACCCATGTCTGGGACTGAATGTTACAGCAGTGCTTGTTTCACAGCCTGGCACAGCAGTTCACAGCAGGGTAGAGGGATCACACACTGCATACCTTTGAAGAAGAAATGGTGATGCAAATTTGAAGGATGTAATCTACCCAGGCTGGAACTCAGGGAACTTCTTTCCTTCAGTTTGCATCCATGTTTGACAGCATTTCTCTCACAATGTCTTTTGCCTTTGTGCTATGGTGGCAGGAGACTGATTGCAGAGACCTGTCAGGTGTTGGCAGGGCAGGTCCAGAAGCATCTGTGAGTGCGCTGTCTGCATGTACCCAGCTGCTTTCTGCACATGGGCACTGCAGCTGCTGCACAGCCTCACTGCATGGAGCTACTGAGAAATACATGCTCAAACCTACTTTGAAGTGGCCATCCCCTCAGAAGATCTTATGCAGTGTTTCTAAACTTGCTGTTTAGGTGGGAACATGCCCTTGAATTTGGCCTCAAAAGGCAGAAGTGATCTTACTACAGGATCACAGGATGGGTTCAGGTGGTACCGATGGCTGCAGCACAAAGCATCAAGTGTGTTCAAACACCAGTTCTCTTTTTCAAATATAAAATAAGAACTCAGCAAAACCCTTAAAATTACTGTCTTCCTTCCTCTTGACAGTACAATTCTAAGTCTGTATCTTTTGACAGGTTGAGAATAAACTATCCCTTCTCTAAGCAGTAAATAATTATCCTATGGCACTCCACTCTATGGAGGATTGGACCTGGAAATATGATAAGCATAGTAGCTAATGCTCAAATAGAACCAAACACGTCCCCAAACCTAATACTACCAGGGTTAATCTGCTGGGAACACTTTCTATTAAATATAGAAACCACTTTTCCATCTCACAAGCCAGTTATAAATAAATACCTTTTCTTTTTTTTTTTTTTTCAGGAGAGCCTGGCACAGCCCCAGTGAGCCTGATCAGCCTCTGTTGTGGAGCAGAGTAACAGGCAGCTGCACGTCTACTAAATATGTGACCAGGCTGACACACTGCAGCCCAGCTGCAGAGCAGGGACACAGGTTTTCCCCCTCATTTCTCTCTGCCTGTGGATGACATGCTCTGAACAGGGCTGCAATGGCTAAGGATGAGCAACATCCCTTTCTCCTGCCTGTAGAGAACACATTGATGGGGAAAAGAAACTGGGTGCTTTGCTTGGTGTGTAGGAGAAAAAGAGAAAAGTCAAGACTGAAACAGAACTGAAGGTGCTGAAAAAGTTTTTGCTTGTGGTTTTCAGTGAGGGAAGTTCATTAGATTATGTATTGGTTCGGCATGAATGGTAGAAAAACCAATCGGTGATCTGCTTTGGAACTGACAGCCAAGTTGGCCAATCAGGTAAAAAGTGTACACCCCTGGGGACACACCGCTTAAATACAGGAATCCTGGGAGATTCCTTCCCTTTTTGCCGGACCGGGCTATAAGGTAACGTCCCGGCTGGGTCAGGGCGGCCAGGCCGAGGGGCCCGGGCCCAGGCCCCCCACCGGCCCCGGGAGTCGAGCTGGGGGGCGGCCGTGCAGAGGCCGGCGCTGCATTAGCCTAGCCGAGCCGAGCCGGGCCGGGTCTCTGAGCCTTGGCAGCTGCCAGCGGCCGGGGGAGGGGAGCGAGAGAACGCCACCGAAGGAGATGGCCC